>PVHY01001560.1:0-153503 GCA_004024945.1 Uropsilus gracilis | reverse complement strand
CAATTGTGCATTAATTGATCCCTCCTCCTCCCTCCATATCCCCCCCTCTGTATCCCCCCCTCCAGTCACTCAATTTCCATTTTTCTGCAATTTGTTGGTTGGTTAAGTTGATGTTCAGTTGTTGGTTGTTTGGCCCATTGTTCTCTTCCTATATCTGGTAAATGTGTGTGTGTGTTTTGTTTTTTACCCCGGGGCTTTCCCACTTCACTAACATTTGTTAACTATCCTGATCTTTTGTGCTCTTCACCTCCCCCACCTTCTTCCCCCTCCTCCTCTCTCGCTCCATGGTTCAGTCCCATTGGTTGTTTTCAGAAAGTAAAATAACTTTATTATAATTATCTATGCAATAGAGAAACAATTAGTGTACAATAGAGAAAGCATAGAATTAAAGTAGTTTCCAATTAAAAACTCAACTCAGAGTTACCCATCCCCTCATGGGAAAATGCCCAATCAAATAGGGTTGGCCCAAAGTGGGGCCACTGGGGCTTGAAAGCTGACCACATGCCTAAGGCCCCTTCTGGTGGGAACCCATGAGGGAGGAGCAAAGGGGCCAGTCAGAAAGTGAGACCAGGTTCACACAGGAACCCCAAAACTAAACAAGGGCTATAGATGAATCAAGGCAGCGTGCCTGATACAGGTAACTGTTCTGGGTTTTTCCACCCATGAGCACAATTGCAAGAGACCTCAGATTCCAACAACCATGAGGTTTATTTCACAGGGGAAAATGAAGAGCTTAATATAACCACAAGGGGCCAGCTACCTCACCCAGTTAATGTCCCCAGACAAGCAGAGTGCCAGTCACCTGTCACCAGGAGTGCTGGATGGCAGCAGTGCTCGGGAGTGGTCACCAGAGTGCATGACCATCAAGCAGCTCTTAGAGACACAAGGCCCAGGGGCTAAGGTGCTCCTATCAGGCAATGTCAGGGACAGAACTGGAGGCCCAGTCTCTACAAAGGTCTCAGCTTCTCTTCCTTGGAAGCTGGTTGCAAGATGCAGCTGCTGGTCCCCCTTCTTTCTTCAGAGGCCAGAAATGGAGGCTTTCTTTTCTCTCTCGAGACTGGAACAGTTGCTTTGGGGGCTCAAACAGTTCTTTCTTGGAGGCTAGAACAGTTCTCTCAGTTCTTCTCTGGATACAGAAACAGTTCTCTGCAAGTCCATGGGGCGCCCACCCTTCTTGAGACTCTGGCTTACATCCGCTCTCAGGGTGTCTCAGCCTAGAGTCTGCTTCCACTATATTTCATTCCCATGTCTGATGGAACTACTTCAGCAAGGCCACCACAGCAGTTGCTAGTTCCTGCCTAGTGTCAGAAGCAAAGGAGCAAAATACAAGTCAAGATAAAGGCTGCCATTATCAGCCTCCCCATGGGTCTCTTACATCTGTCTCTTTCAAATATTTCCTTCCATGTCCTCCAAGTCCCTGATACAGGCCCAAGGTAAAGAAGCAACTGCAGCTTCTTCACATCTCCTTCTGCCCATGTACATCCCCCAGACTTCCTTCCTTCTTCCTCTGCTTTTTCTTCCTGGCTTTCTAGCATCCCCTCCCTTTCTAGCTCCATCCTTCTTTGGGTGGGACAGGTAATCCATCACCTCTCCTGCTAGTGAACAGTACACAGTGATAACTCCATGACAGAAAGCTTGCTTGGTTTTGGTTTTTCATGGGCTTGACATTTTTGAAGAGTACTGGCTCATTATTTTCTAGAAGGCCCTCTATATCTATACTTTGAGTTCATCCGAAATGGTACCATAGGGTCCATATAGATCTGCAATTTCCTGTTCTCATTATTGGGTTCTGTGATTAGACCAAGACCCAGTATTCCCCCAGAGTCAGTCTCTCTCCACTGGCTTCCTCTTCAGACTCCAAAACCTAGTACCAATTTTTGGGACCCTTCTCAGATGATTGTGTCCTCCCTTCCTCTCTCTGGACCACATTTCCAAGGACCTAAGTTGGCACTCTGCTATAGTAAGGAGCCTGCACTATTCTTAATTTTGTTTATGCAGCTATTTCCTGCTAGGCCATGGGAAATTCAGGGACCAAGCCAACCACAAAAAGCAAATATTTAATGAGTACCTATTGTGCAAGATGTCCTTCAAACACTGGAATGACACCATACAGTGCCTGCCCTCAAGAAGCTTACACTCTGGGTTCTTTGATTCATTCTCTGCACTCACTCACTAGCTGTTTGCTCAGAGTTAGCCTGTTGGCATGTAACCCATGCAGCATGCTGAATGCTCAGTAGTCACATAATAGGGTGAAAATAATGGCCCACCCTGCAAGGAGACAGAGCACAGTTTGCTCATCTGGGTATTGAACAAGATAGCTTCCAAAGCAATACAGATGTTCTCTGAGTAGTGTGTATCTGAAGGAGTTAAAAGAGAAGTGGGGACTCTGAGACCTTCTAGCCCCCCATGAACATGAGCTGAGCAGGACTGCCTGTGGGTGTCAGCCAGAGCTAGGCACCTTGCTTTGCCCTATTCTAATTCCTTGGCAAGGACTAGCAGTTACACAGCTGCCAAAGATGTGTGTGTGACTTTGGCCCACCTCAGTCCCTCTCTGGGCCTCAGTTTCTCCATGTCTAAATGCAGTGACCTAGGTTGTTTCCAGGTCAGTAGTTTCCCTAATGGACTGTGTGTTAGAATCCCATGGAGTGCTTTTACAAACTGAAGGCAAAACCCCTGACTTCTGCCTAGGAAGACATTTCCTCCTGAGATTGCTTATGTGTCAATAAATTGTACCTGAATTATTTAACCCCTAAGCCCCAGCCTTTAACCATTCCTTTGTTTATGCAGCCCTCTGCTCTCATAATCTCATTTAAGCTACATGAAATTCCAGAGGGACCCAGTCTATTATCTTCATTTCCAGCAGATTAAGTGACTTGTGCAAGGTCACAAGGCTAATACAACCCAGAGCCGGGATGGATATCCTTATCTGAGTGACTTGGAAAGAACTGTCCTCTCCCCAACACACAGGTAGGCATGGGAGTCTTCTTAGCCCACCTTGCTCTCTCCCTGGAGGCAGTTCAGACTTCCAGGCTCCTTTCCTCCCTGAAAATCTAGTTAACTCTTTTAATGAGCCAAATAAATGTGTTTTGTGAAGTGTGTGATCGATCACACCCAGCTTCCGGTGAGGTGCTCACAGGTTGCCGTGCACGGCACAGCCTCCTGACATGAGTTATCGCTGCCATCAGCCTTCTTTTCTGCTCCTGCACTGGCACGGTGGCCGGGCGGTGCCAGGAGTGGGTGAGCTCTCAGGATTCAACTCCAAGCTGCCAGGGTTCTGGGCATTTGAAGAACTAACAAAAAGCCTCTGTGACCTGAGTACCACAAATAAAGAAGGAAGGGCAAAAGGAAGGTAAGGGGGGGGGGGGGGCGCGGGCCAGATCCTACAGAGCAGGGAGGTATGGGGAGGTGTGGGTGTTGTTTCTCCCATGCTTGGGATAATTGGTCACCAGAGGAGTGGCCTGTTTGGGTGACTGTCTACGAACTGAAGGTTGGCTTTGTAGGAGGTCCTTGCAGACAGGCCTTGAAGAATTGAATCTTATCCCTCCCCCTCCATCCCCCACAATACGCTCACCTGCCTCAGTTCTCCCAGTGGCATTTTGGAACCACCTGAATTCCATTCCCCCCAACCAGTCCTGCACAATCTCTTTCCAATGCAGTGGAAGTGGGACCCATGCTCCATAGTGTTCCCAGCCTTGATCCTTTGGCTGTGTTTAAGACCAACCTCCAATCCCCCCCACACCCCCACTCCACCCCCCCACACACAGACTTGCCCCTCACACCTGGCCTGGGGCTTGGAAAGGCATTCTTTGTCCTTCCCAGAGTGTCTGGAACACAGTAAAAAGGAGCAGAGAGAAGAGGGAAAGAATGTAAATTTGGATAAGTGATGATTAAATCCATCCCTCCCCTCCTCCCAAACCCTGATCAGACTGTACAAAACCTATCTTATATATATTATCACTGGCTCTCCGTTTAATGCAGGCCTGACTTTGCTGGGTAAATTAAATGACATTTATAATATACTTTAACCATAAAAATGTGCTTGGGGCAGAAATTAGACATAGCAAGCCTTTCCAGCCAAAGACATTTTTACAAATGCATGAGCACCTGAACCAATTTGGAGGTCCTGTCATTTTGATTTAGAGCCGGGGAAGTGGGGCTGATCCCTGAAGAGGAGAAACAATTATCTGGGTGAGAGAAGATTTTTAAATTCTGGTTCTTATCACTAACCTGTCTTGGTTCGGAAGCATCATGTAGAGAATCAGGTTGACTTATGAGTGAGAGCTGGGACCCTTTTTCACCTGTCTAACCCACAACCCTATATGATTTCCACTGTTTCTGGTTCCTAGGAATCTATCCTTCTCCTGTAAGTTGACTTGGGAACATCTCATTGGCATGCTCCTTCTTTCTGTTCCATTTATCTGTTGTTGCACAACAAACCACCCCCAAAAATCAGTGGTCTAAATGAACAGCCATCTGCTGATTATCTCACATTTTTCTGAGCTTTGTCTGGGCTCAGCCTGGAGATTCTTCTGTCCAACATAGTGCTGGGAAGACACAGTCATCTGGAAGCTTGATAGGACTGAGTGGTCCCAGGGCTTACCCACATCTTTGGGAACAGAAGTTGCTTATCATCTGAATGTGAGTTTCCCTCCCATGGCCACTCCTGATGGCTTGCGCTTCTCCCAGCGCAGTAGTGGGAGTGTTCTAAGGAGAAAGACGGAAGTTAAAGGTCTCTCGAGAGCCAATTTTAAAAATACAAATCACATTCTGTTGGTCAAAACAAGTCACAAGCCCAGCTCAGATTCAAAAAGGGAAGGAATATAGACCTTACTCTTGATAGGGGAAGTGGCAGGGGTTGGTGGCCATCTTTAATTTACCTCTCCTTTTTGCTTATTCATGGTATTGAATCTATCATGCCTTATTACCATGTGCTTGGGACTCCCCATTCTGTATTCCATTGTAGTCCATTGTAAATTTATGCCTGTGTTGCCTTGTGTTAAGGGACCCTTGTCTTATTTATTCAGGTTCAAAAGAGGTGCCGTTGGTTCAAGTTCAATAGAAATGAACACTCAGTCCTGAGCATTCATTCCAAGTGTGGTCTCTCTTAACCCAAAAGATTATTGTAAAATATTGCAGGAACCTAAGAACCAATATTATATTCTTTTATAGTTGCAATAATAATCATAGCAGTGGTCATAATGGTGATTAACAGTAGTAGGTAGTAGGTATTAACAATAGCATAGTTCCTTCCGCTCTAGTAGTAATAACTATAATACTGCCTTCCATTTAAGCAGCATTTGGGCATTTAAAAAGCAGTTTCATTTCTATTATCTTACCATTCTATCCAACAATCATGTGAAATGTGCCAGGAAGACTTCTGTTATCATTTATAGTTTATAAGAGCCTCAGAAGAAATGAAACACTTGTCGTTGGTCAATCATAATGAACATAATCTATCAAGGACCTACTGTGCATCAGGTACTATGCATTGGCAAGTTATTTTTCTTCTCAGAGCAATGGTACGAGGTAGATGCAATTATCGCCCCCATTTTATAGCTGGGGCTCTGAGAGGTGAAGTTCTTTATTTGGACTTACTTCTAACTCAAGAGCCAGTGATTCTTTTCTTAAAAACTACAAATTACATTCCATTGGCAGAATTCCAGATTGCCACTTTCCGTATTACTTTGAGTTGAGAAAACAAAATCAGACTGAGGGATTCTTCTTCCAGCTTTCAGGTTCACCCTTTGTAGCACCTTTGGTCTTAAGACCTTTCATTCTTTACCTATTTTCTATTCTCGGTAGACTCCACATAGCTTAAGCTACCAGGAAGTAAATTTCCAGCTAAGCAAACTGTCATTTGTATAAAGTTACATGAAGTCACTGAAACATGTAAAAAAAAAAAAAAGTAGTTAAGAGGACTGAGTCATTCTGAAGTTGCAACTTTAGCACCTAATAGGAGCAAACATATCTACTGCTTCTGTTTCTATGATAAAGTCTACTGACATTCTAGAAGAACATCTAACCTTCAGGTACTGAAAGGTGGGATATTGCAGAGTCAAGAACATTGGCTTAAAATCAGGTCACTTAAGTTCAGATCTCATGTCCATCACTTAGCTATAAATTATGAGCAACTTTTAAACCTCTTTATGACTCAGTTTCCTCATAATTAGAGGAGGTTTGTTTCATAGCATTATGGAGGGAATTAAGTAAATTAAAGTGTGTACTCTATAGGAAGATTGGTTCTTGAGCTCATCTGGAACCAAACACTGAGGCTGAGTTGACATATAGCCTCACCAGCCAACTGTTAGCTCCCCCAGCATGTCAGCTAAGTGAGAACAGGACTTCTCAAAGGATCATAAAAGTGCTTCACCAAAGAAAACCCACAGAGAAGTCCAATGTTAGGGGGCCAAGAGCTTCTTTTTTGTTTCTTATCATGTCTCAATTGTTATCTGAAGGACTCAGGAAGAGTTAGTATGTGTTAAGAATAAAATGACATGAGTGTGAATTAAGCAGGTATATTTCTTTTCATCAGGAGCTACCAAAGAGCATGAACCAGATCCAACACCATCATCGCCCCTCTGTCTGCTGAAGGAGAAATCTGGGAAAGTTTGCAGGAAAGATCCTGGGGCTTGGCAAGACACACTGTCAGTTTAGCAATGAGTTGTCATCAGTTGTGAAACACTATCCTATAAATACGTAGGGTGCCTGAGAAATAGGCATGTGCCAGGTCAACATTTAAACAACAACCTTAAGCAGGCATTTCAGCTACAACCTCCTACTTGATGAGAATAGAGAAAATATGCCATCAACTAAGTCCCTTCCCTTCTCTGAGCCTTAATTTCTCATCTGTAAGATGAGCAAGTTGTACTAAATGATTCTTGAAACTCAGTCATCGTGCTCAGAGTATTGTGACTATATTTAATGACTTTAGTAACAACTTAAAAGTGAGACATTAGGAAGCACCTACTAATTCACTGAGTACATGAGCACTGGTAAGCAGCTTCATCCATCCATCTGCCATTCATCTGTCCCTGTCCATGTTTTCCTTGGTCCATTCAATCCATCCATTCATTTGTCTATCTGCTTACTCACCCATTCATTGATCCTTTTATATATCTGTCTATCACCTGTTGGTGAATTCATCCATTCATTTGTCTATTTGTTCCAGCTATCCATCAACCATTCATTCTTTTCATCTATCCATGAACTTGTTCATTCAAATATTTATCTTATGCAAGACCTTTTTAAGATTTTGGTTTGCCTTAAATAGTATTATTTTGGTACCTCAAACTCACATCGTTTCATATAAATTACATTTTGTTATAGTATTTTATAATAATAATTTATAATATCATTTTAAAGAAAAATTAAATCTATGCTTTTGAGATTGATTATTTTGTTACCAGTGTAACTTTCTCATTTATACCATTTTATAATTTCTTGAAAATTCAGTTATGTTTTGGGTTTCTTGTGAAATGAAACTTTAAGCCATCAACTATTTTTAAATAAAAAGAAGCTTCTATGAACACTAAATTTAAAAAATACTGAAGTTGACAGAACATTATCTTAAGGAGGTATTTAATTTAAACCTTTATTAATTTTGCATTTGCAGTTTTCTGTTAGTATTTTGGAACCAATATATTATTCTTAGTGCCCAGACATTTTCATGAGTTTTTAAAAAGCTTGTAAGCCTCAGGCCATAATGGGTAAAATAAGTCTTTTCTCCAAGTCTTTAACTATTCTTCCAGCATTTCCTGACCAAATTGAATGAAAAGAGGGAAGGCATGCAAGCAAGATATCTGGTCAACCCAAGATAATGTGATTCATGAAGCAGAAGCATTATGCCAGAGAGTTTTCCTCATGTTCACTCCTTTAGGTATTCCTATCCTAAATAGAAACAATAATTATGGACAGATGAGAGTGGAAGATAAAGGCAGTTTCAAACACTCATCCTAAATTGTAATGAGTACCTATACTAGTAGGGTGCATTTTGATTACTTTTTGAAATGTGAAATCACAGATTTATTTCCCGTGATCACATCAGGAACATTTTTTTCCATATAAAAAGAGGTTTCGAGAAATGCTGAAAGGTTTGGAATAATGAAGGCAAATTGCTCTTACAACAGCAGGGAATTGTGAGCAGTTTTTATGTCTTTTAACATGGAAAAATGAGAGGATACCCCAGGGAAAGAAACCTTCAATTTGTCACCAGAAAATCCATGTGGGAAAAACATGGCTTGATGCCTGAGGAATACATATAAATTGGAACCCTTGGTGAATATATGAGTGTATTCTCCTCTGCATAAAGATAAAGCATGTAGGATTCACATAATCACAGAGCAAGCATGTGTCAAAATCAAGAGCTAGTTCTGGTCTGGTTTCCTTCTATCATGTTATGCAGCATTGACCTATTAAAATAATGGACAATGCACGAAAGAAAAGGGTGTTCTTTTTACAAGGTGATTTTCCCCTTTAGTTGGTATTTGTTAACATTTGGGAGATGTGTAGAGAAAGTTAATTTTCCCATCTCTAACCACAATACCAACAAACCTATGTCAACAGCCTATGTGAATCTTTTCTTCCCTTTGTTATAATTTTGAAGTACAATTTTCTCTTTATGTTTCTATATGCTTTGTGAGTCTCTGTGATGTTAAGACTGTCCCTGGCATTCAATTCTATTTAATTCCCTGTGGCTGTTTGGGTTGAGTTCTTGCAGAAATTATTTCCAAGCTGGAGGTTATGGTGCTGTGTTTACAGTGTCCCTGTATTAGGCATCTTAGAGTGTCAGCTACTGCACTGGTTGTTGAAAGAATAAAGTTGACTAGAACAGAATCCCTGGCCCTAAGAGACACAGAGATGGGTGGAGAGGTTAGATATATAAGCAGATAATTCTTACAAAGAGCAATGTATCCTGTTATAGGAATAAACCACAAAAGTATATAGACACTGCATAGAAGTCAAATTCCTAGAGCTGGGCTTCTTCAATCTCCTAGCTTTCCCTTCCCAGCAAATGATACCACTTGATTCAGTCACTCAAGCAATAACTTAGTAGTACCCTAATTTCTGTCTCCTCCCCTTCCCCCCACATTCTTTACCCCATATTTATCCATCAACAAATCTATTGAGTTTACTTTCAAAATAGACCTTGAATCTGATGTACCTGATCCAGCTTGGGGTTGAAGGAAGACTTCCTGGATGAGGTGATTTCTAAGCTGAGAATCAAAGGATGAGGAAAAGGTTAGCAAAGTAAAAATAGAAAAAGAAAGGGCAGGTTAAAAGGTTAAAAGATGATCAAACTCAGTTTGGAGATAGTAACTGCAGATTGGAAATCAACCTTAGATTTAACCAACCTGTCAGCCTGTAATTCTTATTTCACATATGGGGTCACCCCAGTTTTTCTCAGTCCATGGTACTATTACACAGGCTAGTTCATTCTGTTGTCTTAACCATAACCACGTAATGTTATTTTATAAGATGATTGCCCTACAGGACTTTGTTATAACTAGTATATTCTGAAACTAAGGAAGGGTGGATAAAATGTATATATGAAGTCTTATTCCCATCCCTGAATTCAGGAAACCTTACCTTATACTTGCTGGTTGATAAAATTGGACTGTACATCAACTGTGTGTGAACCACAATAACTGTTCATCCTAGCCTAGCCGGTGTTATTTGGGAAGCTGTATATAGCAGTACAATAAGTTCCTAGAAAGGATTGGCACACTATGGGATGAGGATGCTCCTGCTAGTGCAGGAAATGGAACACATTGTTGGAATCTGCTCTTTAAATCATGACCTGCCTCAATTTGAGTCCCAGCTCTACCCCTTATAAGCAATGCAGCAACAAATAACTGGATCTCTCAGTTGCATCATTTGTTAAACAGGGATAGAAATTCTTCCTACCTGTATGGACACAAATGTGTGTGGATCTCTCAGTTGCATCATTTGTTAAACAGGGATAGAAATTCTTCCTACTTGTAGGGACACAAATGTGTGTAGAGATGCTCAGTATACCTTACACAATAAATGGCAGCTGTTTGCATTACCTTGTTTTAATCCAAACCAGTTCTCTCCATCCCCAGGGTTGTCTGGGCCACCAATTTCCATTGACATATCCATTTTTAAAAGGTCTGTGCTGGGTAAAAAGAGCTGTGGCCATGTTCTGCACAGCCAAGTATCTTAGGTTACCTGCAGGCCTCTGGGCATGATGGGGAATGACTTTGTGTAGGGTGACTTTGGCTTACCCTTTTCTGTTGTGCCATGGCTCTCCAGGTTACCAGACTTTGTCTGACTTTGAGGGACCCATCAGACTAAGTTCCCCTGAACTGTGACCACAAATTCTCAAGCTATCTGTGACATGCTTACTACCTATGAGAGACATAGTCCTCATACAGGGAAGTAGGAGGGGGTGAGAAAATTGTTGCAAACTCTTCAGGAAGTTCATATAAAAATTATATAGTTAGGAATTATATAGAGATGTGAAACTCAGTTTTAAGAGTCAGTGTAAGTTTAGTTCTAATTTCAGATTGGCCGCTGCTAGTTCCTCTGTCTTAACCCCAGTTTACTTAATTTCTAAAGCAAGCTAACAATACCTTGCTGGATTATCATGAAGAGTGAATGAGTCTATACTATGCTAAGACCTTGTCACTGTGGGTAGGATATAGTACATGTTCAGTAAAGTCTAGCTATTTTATTGTGTTCTATTTATTCATTTAAGAAAAAAAGTCTAAACATTGTCTGTATATGACAAGTCCTGGGATAGATACTACAATACAATTGCAAACAAATAAATATGGCCTCTGCCCTCCTGGAGCTCAGCCTACCAAGAAAAAGAAAAATAAACAAGTTCAAAATCTATAGATTTTCATAATAATGTATGTATACATGTGTGTGTGCATGCACATGTGTGTGTCTATATATATGCTTTACATGTGTTAATAGGAGTACGTGCTGTGAAGGAGTCATTCAAGGTGCTTAGCTCAGAGGATCAACCAAAGAGGTGAATTTGGCCATAAAATCTGATAGATGAATAAGGGTTCATCAGGACAAGAGCAAAGGAAAAGACTTGGGCTTTCCCTGTTTGCATCAGAACAAAGGCTGCTATGGCTGGAGTGTGGTCGGCGAGCGTAGACGTGATTAGAAACAGGCCTGAGGACACCTAGGGTCTCACAGTAAGTGTTTGGAGACAAGCTAAGAACAGTAGGAGGGAAGCTGTTGAGAGGTGTTAAGCAGAGGAGTGAGAGATGGGGGTCTGAGTTCCATTTTTGAAATCTCACTTGGCTGTTGGGTGGAGAATGAACTATAAGAGAAGACAGGTGGGAAGTCATCTTAGGGAAGCAAAATGGCAGCTCGCGCTTGAGTGGAAGCTCTGGTGCTGACATGATAAGTTCAAGCTCTATTCTGAAATTAAAGTCAGTAGATTTGTTGATGGATAAAATGTGGAGAAGAGGAAGTAAGCAGCATCAAGTATGTGTCTGGGTGACTGCTGGAAAGACTGGCTAGGTCAAGTGCTCCATGTGCAGTGGTGGGAAGGGTTAGGGAAACTGAGCAAGATGAGCACCAGGGCTCTCGCAATGTTAACACTGAATGGAAGATGTCTGCCAGAGCGATGGTGCGGATAGCCTCTCCCACGCTGGGTATTTAGATGGGTGCTTGTAGGTAACTGCAGCTACACTCCCTCCCTCACATACACTCAAGCTCTTCCTATCAATTTGCTTTATTTCATTTCCTTCAAAGCATTTATGGAAAAAAGAACTATCTTATTTACTTTCCACAAATGCCATTTATCACCCCCACTAGAATGTAGAGTTCACAAGAGTGGGATATCAACTGATCACTGTCACTCCCCGGGGTCTAACATGGAGCCTGACATTTATCAAATGCTCCAAAAGTTTCCTTTGAATATGTAAATATTATGTTGACACAGCTATGTGTACATTTTGCTTCTATGGCTTGCCAGGTGGCCCTTTTCAAGTAAGTAAAATGGCCAAATGGATCCTCAATAGGTTCTATCCATGAGTTGGGGGAAGCCTGAGGCTGGTCTCACCAAGCAAGCTGTGCACTGCCATGAATGCTGTCCTCCTTCCCAGGAGAAGAGAACAGCAGTTCTGATGAGAAAGGAGTCAGAAGTGGTGCTGGTGTAGGGACGAATGAATGTCATGAGCTTTCTGTTACGGAAATGCGGTGGTTGGTGGCCTTCCAGGAAGACTCAACAATGTCGATTGACTGTAGGAAGAGTTAATAACTAGTCCCAGCCCAGCCAACTGGGTTCAGTTGCTAAGCAACTGCCTCCCAGGAGTTATATAATATGTAAGAGAAACACACTTTTTTTTTTCCAACTGGAACATAGGCTTTCTAGGTGATAGGGGCTTTCCACCTTAATGTTTCTGATCTCCTGTTGACTTGGACAAGTTGACATGAGAGTGGCTTTCAAGCTGCCCTGACAAAGAGAATACCTTCATCTGATCAGGAATGAAGTGGAGAAGGGGAATTCCTGGGGAACTTGGCATGGTCTAGCCTCCCTACAGAGGGCTTAGTGGGATCAGATTTCTCTGAAGATTACAGTTGGATGCAGGCAAATAGGGAGAAGCTGCTGCTCCATCCTGGGTTTCATTAGCTCATGCAATTGTCCATCTCCTTAGTTGGTGAGACCACAAACATGTGTTGAATAAATGAATAAGTGACTCATCCAGTAATCACAATGCAGTATTAGAGAATCAGAGAGGCTGAGAAGTGAATCACAAGCTTCAAATTCAGGCTGAATTTAATTCAAATGTGGAGTCTAATGGAAAAATGATTTAACCATTCTTTTTTTATCTGTAAAATGGAGATGACGCTGCTGCTGATGATGATGATGACAATGATGATGGAAGAGGAGGAGAAGAGAAAGGAAAGGGAAGAGGAAAGACAGGGAGAAGAAGGGCAGGGGAGGGAAGGAAGGGGAGGGCTGAACTAGTTTTAAGTATTTTGCAGGACTGTGGTCAAGATCTTTCAAGATAATGTCACTGGCACTGCTTTAAAAAGTGCCATAACTCCATACATATACTAAGTATCACTAGAATTTGCTGAGACAATAACTTAGATTCAGAGGTTCCTCTAGAGGTTCAAGGTGTGGCAAGAGCCCGCGTGCAGACAGACATGACAGGGGAACAAACTAAAAACAGGAAGGGGTCACAAAATAAGGCATCATCTTGAAGGTGTGATGAAATTTACGATAGGTGTGTCTGATTTACATGCTATATATAGTAGGAATTGAGTTGATTCATAGAAAGATTTCTATTGGATTCCTTTCACCCAGTAGTTCTCAATTATTCAAGAAACTAGTAAAACTGTAAAATGCATAGGTACCATGACCCCCACACCAACCCATGGAGCCAGAATTTCTGCTGGTAGGTTCCAAACATTTGATCTTACTTTCTAAGTAATTCTGTTGACTATGTGCTCTGAGTTTTACTACATGCCAGGCATCATGGTGAGGATTTTGTATTCAATCTCTCCATAATCTTTGTAAGAATCTTGCATGAAAAATACAATCACCTCTACTTTATAAATGAAGAAAACAAAAAGACAGAAGCTAAGGAACTTTCCAAAGCCACCAGATAGTGTCAGAGCTGGAACTTAATTCTAAGTCCAAATTCTGTCTTAACTATCCCAACATCTTGTCGCTCCAGGCACATTAAAAATGTGACTTAAGGCACAATTCCATTTACTCACATATTTCCAAAATCTTACTAGGTTAAAAAAGACTCTTCTTTGAGGGTTGTGTTGATTATGAGTTGTGCTAGGTCAGCTGCCATGACAGAGAGATCAAAATATAACCATAACTTAATCCAGTTAGAAATCTATTTCTCTCCTGTTATGGATAGTCCAGAACTAGCAGGACAGACCTGGAGTCACAGGGATGTGGAGTCCTTCCAACTGTGTTCTGATGTCCTCAGTATGAAGCCTCCTCCACATCAACAAAGACAGCTGCTGCAGCTCCTGTCATCACACCCACCTTCCAGCCAACAAAAAAGGGTAACAAGGGAGTCATAGGTCCTTCTTTCGAGAACATTCTGTAGAGTCATAGCCATCACTTGGACTTACTCCCATTGGTCAGAGCACAGATACATGATGTCATTCAAACTCAAAAGAAGCTGAGAACCATGGTATAAAATGGAGAGATTTTATTTTAAGGACAGTGGGGGGGGGGAGGAGCCTATTAGGAACAATTAAGCAATTAGCAACTCAACTTCCCACACCCTAGGGAAGTTATTCTCAAGATCTTAAGGGTTCAGTGGGGGTGATCAGAGAGTCACTGGGTACTTGACAGCACAGCTAGTCTATTGAAGACAAGTTAGGATTATCAGTTCTGGATTGGTCCTTGAAATCAGGTACATCTGACTTGGGAAGATGAGTAAAATTGAGGCCGAAATAATGGGAAAAATAAATTCAAGTTTCTGTCAACTGGTAATGAAGGAAATCAACCTCCTGCCAGTCAACACCGAATCTCATGCACTCTTTGCTGTGTTTGAGCCTGTCATATAAAATGGAAGAGGAAAAACCACGTTTCAGCTCTCAAGGAGCCCAGGGCCTTTTGCTGAGTAGGGGGTTCACAGCCCCACATAGAGCTAGTGTGTGTGGGCTAAGCCTACGCTCTCCGAGACAGCCCAGGAGAGCGGCAATGTCTGGGACTGATCTAATGTGTGTCTATTCATCTGAGAGGAAATGCACAGTTTGTTGACGTCAGTAAATACTTTATACAAAATGATAACTTAAGAGAGGGGGAAAAGCAATCTCTTTAATTACATGGATTTGATTGTCTACCTGAAGCTTTCAGGGAGAGGTTCATTTAATTGATTTGATTCTCTCCTATATGCAGTCCCATTACTCTGGATGGTTCCAAAACATATTTATGCTGCAAAGCTTAAGTGCAGAGAGGTGCACCCAGACCCTGCAGCAAGGATTAACTCCAAACTGTCAACACAGCTTCTTAGCAGCTTGGAGAATTCCCTTCTGACAATTTGCACTCTTGGCAAATGGGTAGCATCCTCTTCCAGTACGGCAAGATAGGGAGTTGTAGCTCCAGCACAGGAATCTTTAGACTTAACATGAGGCAGGAAGGAGGGGGTGCTGGCATGCACAGAACATGCCCACAGCTGGGGTGGCCTGGCTCTGCTCAGGTACCCCCAAATTTCATCTGTGCAGACCCGGAGCTAGTCCTGGACCAAGCACTTGTCCCAAATGGATGCCTTTAACTCTCACAAAAGCCCACTGAATGTGGTAGTGTAGTGTTACTGTTACTCCACTTCATAGATGAGGAACTGAGCTGAGGTGGTTAAACTCCCAACAGGAGACTGGGTGTGACTGGTTCTCAAGACTCCCTTGAATCCCTCTCTTTACATCTCCCTGCCTCAAAACATCTCCTCCTTCTAATGTCTATATTCTTCTTTAAGGCCTCCCCTTTCTCCTAGCATTGACACTTTGGGGGTGTGTGGCATATACGTGCTTGTATGTGTCTATATGTGTAATATGTCTGTGTATGAGTGTGCACATGCAATCTTTTAATCATATTGTAATCATATTTTAATATGATTAATCATATTTAATCTTTTAGTCTTATTTTGAGCTCTATGTGCCAGGTGTGGTGGGTGGTAGCAGACACATCCTTCTGTCTCGGTGGGGTTTACAGGCTAACAGGGGAGGAGAGGGTCTCCCTTATTTCTTCGGGCCCATCACAGTGGTCAGACCATGTGGAGTCCTAACTAGCAGTTGTCTTCCCAGGGTTTCCTTTCTTGGCCAGGTTCTGGTCGTGCCTGCCCCTCTGCAGTATTCTGCTGGGCAGTCTGGAAGGAAAGGGCAAGGCCTTATGGTATCTCGGGCACAGCCAGCATTTGAACCAGGTTCCTCAGACTTTGAAAGCCAGCTTGGTCACTGATCCCCAGTGGCCATCAGCCTCCCCAGCCTGTGGCCAGCGCTGGCTTTGTCATCTTAAAGAACTTCTGCCTCACGTTGCTCTTGTGAATAGACTGTGCCTCTGTTAGACCCCCAGACAGAACACAGCCTCCCCTGCTTCTGTCCTGAGACTCTGGGAATGCAGCTGACCTCAGTCTTAACAATTGTCCTCTGCATCAGCCAAGCTGGATACTGCACCCCAGCACCCCCCACCTACTGGCTTTTGCTCAAGCTGGACACATGGCCTGTACTTGCCTCCCCAACCATCTGTCAAACCCCAGAACTCCGAGCCCCATTCAAACAGGGAAAACAAACAAACAAAAGTACAAGAAAAAGTTAAAACTAACAAACTGACAGCAAAACTAAAGCATACAGCATGGGAAGGGGAGGGTGGAAGGGAGGGATGAGCATAAGAGATCAAGATGATGGTTCACGGGTGACACGGTGCTGGGAGAACCTCAGGGCTTATAATAAAGTCAAAATATATACATGTGCAATCAATTAAATTTTTAAATTACTCTTTAAAAAAACAAAACGGCAACAAAACAAATACTTCCAAGTCTCTTCTGCCCCCCAAGGGGTTCAGAACCCTCCTTCCCGAAGCTGTGGAGCTCCAGGAACCTCTTCTTCATAAGTCATCGGGGTGTCACTCCATGACAGACTTGTCTTTCCCCTGCAGACCCATTAGCTCTTCCAGGGGAGAGTGTGTTTTACCCGAGGCCTTGGCATTGTGCCTGGCACACAGTAGACACAAGATAAAAGTTGGCATCATAGAAGTAAATGTCTTTGAAGGTAGCAGTGGAACTTGGTGTTTAATAGCAGAGACTAACTGACCACTTGTATTTAAAGTTTACACTGATGCTGTTTTTGTGGCAACAGCCTACATTTCTCTGAATCTCAGTTTCCTCATCCTCAAAACAGGTATAAAGATTATGGATTGCAGGACTGTTAAGAGTTAAGTGAACTAATGCCTCCAAGACACTTTTTACAGGCCTGGTTCAGAATAGGAGCACATTATATGGGAACTGCTACTATTATCATTTTCTGCAAAGAAAACAAGAGTTAACTAGTCTGGTTTCTGAGCTCCCTGCACCTGTGTGTATGTTCACATAGATCATTTTTAATAGATGAGTGGATTTTTTTTATTCAGTAACAGCAGGTGTATTGCTAGGTGATCCCAATAAGAAAATAAGAGAGGTCAGTCCCACCTGCTTAACCACACTTTGGTGCAGTTGGATGGGCACAAAGGTGCTCACAGGTTTCCACAAATTCATCATGGCACATTCTCAAATAGACAGTGAAGGAGGCAAAGTCTGGCTCAGGACCGTCCCTAACCTTTGAGATTGATGAATGAGAAGGCTGCCCATCTCTTCCCCAATACTCTCCCTCGAGGCCACTGTCAGACATAGAATCCTCAGCTAGAGGGACAGGAAGGTGGCAGAGGTTAACTCTGATATTCTTCTCCCAGTAAACAATTCATCAATTTTATGTCTTACTTTTTTCTGATGAGACTGGCGGTAGAGAAGAGGGAGAGTTTAATGATGATGTGGGCGGAAGGGAAGATCTGCTATTCAATCACAGCCACACAGAAATAGAGCAAACCTTTAGATGAATGATCAGTCCCTGGATGATTTAGAATATCCTCTGCTAACTGCATTATCAAGTCGCATGCAATGAATCATTAATCATTATTAAATAACGTTTAATAGAAATAATAAAAAAATTAACACCAGACTGCAATAATTTTCCTTAATTGTGATACTGGCACAGGACTATGTGATTTTCGAGTTTGTATTACAGCATCTTTATTATACCTTATAACTTTTCTGGTTTTCCTGTGAAGAGGAGAGGACAGATGATTGCTATTGCGCCCCCTGGTGGGGGGATTCCTAGCATTGCCTGGGTGAGAAGCCGTTTGAGGGCAAATCTGTGTCGGCAGCTTGGACCCTCTGCCCTTGTGAGTTACTTATGAAGAGCCATGGTAGCAGAGTCCTGATCATCTCTCTAGGTCCTTTGCTTGAAATGTTTCACAGTCTCTTCCCCCCACTTGACTGACCTGTCTTCAAAGCGCCGTAGAACCATCCCTGGCAGCCTTTGGGGCTGATTAGGTGGGATCTCTTGGTGCCCTTAATCACAGGTGTTTCCCTTCACTCACAGAGGCAAGAATGCGTATTATGATTGTTAACTTATTTCTCTGTCTCCCCGTATTCACTGAGCACCTCGAGGTGCAAGCTGCTTCCTGTTCATCACTCTGACAAGCACTAGACATGCAGCAGGAGTCGGTATGACTCTCTTAGAATCGGTATCTCTTAGAATCGGTATACCGACTCGGTATGATTCTTTAGTCATACAGCAAGTCCTCGTGGCTAGCTCAGAAGGCTCTAGAATGTGGGTGATGTGTTACCCCCACACTGCAGTCAGGAAAATGAGGTCCCCCGAGGTGTGGGGGCTTAAGCAGAGTCCCACGTGAGCCAGGTCTGGAGCCAGAGTGTGCTCCACTCAATATTTCACGACCTGAACCATCACAGTATCTGTGTCCTTTCCTGGAACGAGCATCAGATGGGGCTACAGAGACACCCCCCCATGCAGACCCCAAAGAGCTAAAGAGAACTCCCAACAGAGAGAGAAAAAAAAGCATCAAAATGATGTTTCAACTTCTCTTTCTGATCACTTGGCAAGAAGGATGTTTCTGACATGGTTGTGAATGGAAAAACAGAAATCCTTCCAAAATGTCTTCCCAAAATTTCCAACAAGACACCTTCAATCTAGAAGCCACTCTGTCATCTTAGCATCCACTCCCACCATGACCTTGGAAAGATCCTTTTCTCTCCATATGTCCCAACTGCTTTCCCATCTGCAGAGGGAAGATTCGACTAAATATAGTCACTCAACACAAACTTATGTATTGAGCATCTACTATGTGCAGGCATTGGAGTCAAGCAGGATCCAGTGCTAACAGGGGTCTCTGAGGTCTTCGCTGTTGGGCGTGAGTCATGACGCAGGTGATCATCAACTAGCAATGTGGCGAGAACACAATGTTTGGAAAGAACAGCCCAGAGTGCAACAAAGCAGTCCTACACCACAGTATAGCATGCACAACGTGCATTTTATGGGCAGTAACTCAGTAGTGACAATAGTGACATGAAGTTATGAAACATGCTATTAATTTTATCGCCCTTGTATTGATGAGGAAATGGAGGCTCAACGAGGTGAAGGAGTTTTCGCAAGGCCTCATAGCTGGCAGTGGCAGAACTTGAATCCAGGTGGTCAGAATCCCAAGTCTGTGTTCTTACACCAAGTTCTGTTGGTTTGAGGCTACCTAAATAGGTGTCTAATCAGGTCTGAGGGTTAGAAAAGCCTGCCTTGAGGAAGTGTCCTTTGGCTGAAGTTGAAGGGTGTGAGGCAGTTTAGTAGGTGGAGAGCAGGAGGAAGACCTTCCTGCCAGAGGGAACTCCAGGACACTCCAGAAGTCATCAAGTTTGTCAGAGATAGGCTTTAGGATCCTTCTGCCTGAATCCACCTTCTGGACCTCCTGCCAGCTTCGTAAGAAACTTCACCGAAGTCCATTGTGGTTCTGTGCACTGTCCTTCCTTGCTCTCTCTCTTGTTCTCTTCACATCAGCGTGACATGTGACAAACTATCCAACTGAACAGACCCACCTCACTTCCTTCCCACCGATTAAATCAGCCCTGCCTTCTCAGCTCGGATGTAGACAAGTGGGCTTCATGTATGTGGTCGTTTGCAAGTTTCTCTTGTTCAGGAATGAGTATCCTTGAACAAGAATTTTGGGGACCCCCAAATCCATTTAAATAACATCACTGCTGTTGACCCAGCATTCAGGGTCTTTCAAGTCTGTTTTTGTTTTTGGTTGTTGTTGGTGTGTGTGTGTGTGTGTGTGTGTGTGTGTGTGTGTGTTGCCCTTCAATGACTTACATCCACCAGGATGGTTTTCTTACTGCTGATGAATAGACATTGGTTGTTATCTGTCTGAGTCATGGAAATTTGTGATATATCAAAATTATGAGAGTTCATATTTTTGGAGTGAAGGATTTGAGGTTTCATGTCATAGAAGAGGTTGCCAAGACATTGAAGCACAGAGCGACACATTTCAGACTTTTGAGGGGGAAATTGCTCTGGCAGGTGGGTGGAGAAGGGGTTCAGAGGCATTAACTGGAGGCCAGAAGGAGTCTGGAAGGTCTGGTGCAGAAAGCCTCTGAACTGTGCTTTCAGCTCCTCCTCCTCCTCTAAGAGTCAGCTCCCTCCCTCCTGACCTCCCTTCAGAGGCCCCCTAGCTGTTCACCCTACCAAGTTCTTGCCTCAGTGCAGTCTTGCATGACTTTCTGACCACCGTGTCTGTAACCCTTCCTTCCCTAAATCGCTGTTTCTTAAGTGTGAGTCCTGGTTTCCCCACAGCAGAGTCACCAGGACAACTATGTGGGTTGTGGTTCCCCATTCCAGTGGAGGAAGCCGGATTGGCATTTTAACAGTCCCTCCAGACCCATCACAGTGACGCTTCAGAACCACTGCTCTAATCAAATTGCTCTCTTCCTGAATTAATATTAATTCTCCTGAGAGTCCCTTCAAAAATCAATTTAGCAGAATATCTCTCTTCAAGTGAATGAATCAAGCCTTCCTTCTTTTCAAGCATTTTCCAGTGACTGGTTAATACTCTCTGAAATCATTTGCTACTTCACCATCTCTCCATAGCCTCGCCTCTGCAGTCATTAGCTGTTCAAGCCACATCCATGTTCATGGGTACCGTCACACCAGACCTTCCAGACTCCTTCCAATCCCCAGTTAATGCCTCTGAATCTCTTCTCCACTCACATGTTGAAGAGATTTCCCCCCGGAAGAGCCTAAAATGTGTGACTCTGTGCTTCAATGTCTTGGTGACTTCTCCTACAGAATGAAACCTCAAATTCTTCACGCCACAAATATGAACCCTCACAATTTTGATCTATCACAAATTTCCAGCTTTATCCCCACCTCTACCATATAAGTGTTTGCAAATGTTACTACTATCTGCAATAGTTTCTTTATCCCACCTAGTTGGAAAACCACTACTCACTCTTTAGAACCCTACCCACATTGTTCCATGTCTTAGAAAATTCCCAGGATCATGTCTGTTTCCCCAAATCCTTGCCCCCCAAAACAGAGATAGGAGCTCTTTCTTCTGTGACCTTGTATGTTCTGCATAGCATATAATTTTAAAAATATTAAGTGCTTCTTCTATACCAGTTACTTTATGTCCTTTTCATACAGCATCTTACCTAACCTTCCAAAAACTCTATGTGGTAGTTACTTTTATTATTGTTCCCATTTTTGAAAATTATAAAATTAAAATCCAGAAAGGTAAAGTCACTTGTTCAAGGTTAAACAGCTTATTAGATGAATAGTCAAGATTTAAATCTATTTCCATCTGACTGACACTAAGCTGCCACCAATAATACACAAAAACTCAAAAACCCTAAATAGACAGACTGACCTTGTCTTTGTCAAGTCAGCAAAACAGTTCGGACATCTAGATTGCACTCTCTATGGTAATGGTGATAAGGATTCTAGGAACAGGAAACAGCACAATCATATAATGCAGAGAAACTTGTTTGTAGCTGAACTATCAGAGAAAGGTAGTAGAACCGTTGCTGTGAACAGAAAATGGAAAATGACAGATTCTCTGACTTAAAGGTAATCTTGTATACTTGATGAAGCTACAGTAGTTTATTCTGAAAACCACAGGAACAAATTACTCCTAAAAGGAATCTCTGGAATAGTGCAGAAGTTTCAGAACCCTAGAAGCCCTTGTTTCCTTCTTAGTGCATCTAGAATGGTGTTGAAAGCATCACTTATGAACTTTCATATTAGCTCTATTTGAGGCTGGCCTGTGTGGTCACTCTTACTGAAGGTAGAAACTTGGGCAAATATTGTATCCTATGCTGTTCTTTTCCTATTTTTTTTCTGAGCTATTTGCACCCATTATACTTATGAATTATTCTTCTTCTTGCTCTTGGTAACCATCCTAGGCTGAATACTGAATAATCATAAGCTTTGTAATCAGACCTAAAAATCTTAGTTCTTTCAATTATTAACTTCATCACCTCACCTAATACACTTAATCTCCCCGACCCTTAATTGCATCATCACAATAAAACTGAATATTTATCTCACAAAGTTTTTATCAAGATCAGATGAATGAATGCAGATAAGGTAACTGGCACATAGTAGGTCTGCGGTAAATAATAGCTATTATACTAAGATTTAGTGTGCATTGATATGGTTAGATTTAAGTATCCCAATTTAGTTCTTTTTGGACTTTGCTGTTTTCCTTCTGTTGCCCTTTCTAATAGTCTTTTGAATTCTATGAATTTTTTATAATTACATTTCAATGTATCTTTTGGTGTTTTAGCTGTATACCATTGCAATGTGGCATGGCGGGGGTGGGGGTGATTGTTCTAGGGTTCATAACATACACTGTTAACTCTTTTTAGAGTTAATATTGTACCATTTCATAAGAAATTTAGAAACCTTGGAACCATCAACTATTACACTGATCTCAACCAACTTCCTTTGTGCTATAGTTGTTGTGTGTCTTACACCTACATACATAATCCCACAAGATAGTGTTACCATTTTTGCTTTAACAGCCATGTGTATTTTTTTAAGTTGAGAGAGGCAAATTTATTTAAAGAAACAGACAAAAAATAAAAGAGATAGAAAAGCAAGACTCCATGGAAAACCTCCAGGGAGGGGTAAGGTACACAGTCAAGTGTACTTTAAAGAAATTACAAGAAAAAAGTTAGTTCTTTATATTCACTTAAAGATTGAATATGTTCAGTGTTCTTCATTTTTCATGTTTTGTTTCCTAGTGCTGTTGATTTCCTTTATCCTAAAGAACTTCCTTTATTTAGTTTACTTTCATCAAAAAAATCTTTATTTAATATTTATTCTTGGAGGATATTTAAGCCAGATATTGAATTTTATTTTAAAATATTTTTCTCTTTTAGTTCTTTAATGGTATTGCATCATTAACTTCTGGGATTCATACTTTATATGAGAAACCCATTAAACTGAATTATTGTAATCTTGTATAAAGCATGTTTTCTTTGGATGCTTTTGAATTTTTCTCTTTATCTTTGATTTTCAGTAGTTTGACTGTGATGGGATCAGAGGTAGTTTTCTTTATTTTTATTCTGTTAAGAATTTGCTTGATTACTTGACTCAGTTCATGTAACAGGTTTGAAAACAGCTATTTTCAACCATGATATATTTCATTATCTTTTCTGCTCCATTCTCTTTCCTCTCTACTTCAGTGACCCCAATTGTATGTATATTTGACTCTTTGATGATTCCCTAAGACCCCAAGACAGAGTCTCTATTTTTCATTCTTTTCTTTCCCTTCTTCAGAATGGATAATTTCTGTTGATCTTCAAGGTTACTGATTCTTTCCTATGTCCTTTCCATTCTGTTTAAAATGATTTAGTGAATTTTCAATTTTAAATATTTTTCACTTCTAGAATTTCTATTGTTTCATTTCTACTTGTCTACCAATACACTCTTATCTTTTCATTTATTCCATTTCTTTTACTTCATTAAACTTAGTTTAATGCTGCTTTGAAACTGCTGCTTTGAAACCTGTGTCTCTTAATTTCGTCACCTTGGGGTGAACTTAAATTTATTGTTTTGTTTTGTTTTTTCTGAAACTGTGTCAAAATATCCTGTGGGGCTTTTTTTTTTCTTTTTAATGGCAACATATTTAGCACTGTATCTTGGATGCTGTTAATGTGATATTGTGAAAACTTTGGATTTTGTTATATTCTTTTAAAGAGTATTTTTATTTTAGTTGGCAATTGATTTGGTTGGACTCAAACCAAACTCTGTCTTTAAACTGCTTATTATCATATGTAAACTTCAGAGATTAGACAAAGACTCCAGCAACTAACATACAAAATTCGAAGGGCCTCCTGTTAGCTCCTCATAAAGATTTATCACTTACTTTCTAATGCCTGTGACAGCCCCAGACTCTGTCCTCTGTTTCTTCAGATCAGGATTATAACTTTTTTTGTATTGGCTTCTTCAAGAAGCACTGACTTCAGCCTGCTCTGAAAGCTAAAAGCCATGAAAGCAAATAATTCATCACATGTCATTCACCTCTCTTAACTCTCTTATTAAGTATGCCTATTTGTGTTCACCTTCCAGTGCCTTGAGAGTTATAGCTGTTATTTGTGGGAGAGTAAGAATTGTTCATCATGTTATTTTCAAAAAATTTTTAACGTTTCCAGTCTTGGATCTCTGAAGGAACAGTCCTGGGATATGAGGTTGGTTTTATAGGATTTAAATACCACCAGGTATGGTATCAGGTGTATCCGTGTTTGTGTGTGTGAGAGAGACTACTTACACTGCAGATAAACTACCCTTGAGGTGATTTTTGACTCATTTAGTGATGATTAAAATCATCTGGACTAAAATTTTGGGTAAATTGATTATCAGTCTGTTCTGGTACAGAACTAGGTAGGTTTCTGAAAGAATTCTTGGACAGTCCTTGCCCTTTGCTAGTAAAGGCAAGGAAACATCCTACTTTTTTCAAAATTGCTCAAAGTAATTGGGACTTTTATGGGTCATATGTGTTGGAAGAATGGGCATTGAGGTGTTTATTTCTTCAGTTTACCAAATTATTGCCTCAGTTTGAACTGCTTTGTCTATGAATTATCTCAGGGGGTGGTCCATATAGAGAAGTCACATTATAGATCCATGGTTAAGATTAAAGTCAGTTCATAAGATAAAAATAGCAATGCATGAAGTCATAGTGGACAACCATCACATTTTCAAATGATTCTGTAGATTATTTCTTGACATAGGAAGATTTTTCAGCATATCACTTAAGCTTTAATATAAGTGCAGTCTATAAAATTGAATTATGGTAAGGTTCCTTTTTTGTAAGAATATATAGATGTAGATACAGTATATATGAATTTTATGTACTATAAGTCTGAAAATATATATAATATAAAGATGGTTTCTCTATTTAATCAAAATATGAGCATTTTTATTTTTAAATTATGCTGATTCTATAACTTTTCTTAACAATTATCAATGGGGCACACCTAAATGTGCATGTAAGATCACACCGTGATCTTAACAATTCTCAATGGGGCACACCTAAATGTTATAATGCAATGTTGCTTCAATTTAAAAATTTAAAAAATAGATGCCTGAAACTACAAAGAAAATGTATACTACTTGGATTTTTTTTTAAAAAACTAAACATTAATTTATAAAATTATAGAGGCTTCAACTATGTAGCATTATAAATTAACATCTGTACATGTTTATTTTTTCGTTCACCACTAAAAGTCTAGTTCCCATCCTTTGTCACCAGTATAGCCAGGTTTTAATACAATCTGCAGCAGATTATCATTTCCTCATTTGCTGAGATAGCTGAAATTTTGGTTTGGGTAAGCAGTACTGGGTATTATAACAAACATACCTCAAGACCTCTGAGTTAGAGCAGTGAACATTTATCATAAACTTGGTCATAAAATGTCAATTGCAGACATTCTAAGTCAACAGAGAACTTTCTTCATGAACATTCAAGGAGGATATTTTGTCTTGAGTCTCAGCATTCTTAGC
Organism: Uropsilus gracilis; assembly: GCA_004024945.1. Taxonomy (NCBI): domain Eukaryota; kingdom Metazoa; phylum Chordata; class Mammalia; order Eulipotyphla; family Talpidae; genus Uropsilus; species Uropsilus gracilis. The sequence continues at coordinate 127,946 of PVHY01001560.1, read as the reverse complement.
TGGGTCCTCAGCATCCATCAGAAAGACAATATGGAGACACTATAGAGGAACACGTGGGGACAAGTTTTAATGGACAGGTCCTAGAATTGGCACAACCATAGACAGAACTCAGTCGGTATCTATTTCCAAGGAGGCTGGGGTGTGTAGTCTAGCTTTGTGCCAAGGATGAAAAGGAAATAGGTTCCAGAGAAAACCCAGAACATCTGCCACACTTGGCTTACACCGTGATCTAAAATGCTCAGTGGAGCAAAAATGCTCGCACTTTGATAGGAGAGGACTGAGACTGACTGAGAGAGGAGCAGAGACTCATGGTCTACTGCTTGGTAAATAAACACCTTCTAGAATGTGCCAAATTGCCCAGATGATTTAATTTCTTTTTCTCTCCTTACCTGAGCTTGTGTAGAAGTAGTCATATTGTTTAAATAAATATATCTGACATGATCCAACTAGATGGATTTTATCCATTCTACCTACCACAGTGTCTGAAAAATAGAGGATGCTCTGTGAACACCATTGAATAAAGGAATGGATGCAAGAAGAGGGTGAAGAGAAGGAAGGGAAGAGAAGAGCAGGGAGGAAGGATGGGAGGATGGGAGAGTGAGAGGATGGGAGGGAGGCAGGAGGGATCAGTGGAAAATATGTCCTGTGAATCTGCAGGTATCACACATCTATGTTAACAAAAGATAACAGTCATTTGCAAATGAAAGCGAGAAAGTAGGAGAATAACATAGTCCTACCACCTGGAAAGATTCTCAGTAAATATTAAACCATTACCCTCTCCTTACCCCCTACACCTCAATTCATTCACTCTATCTTCCCTTTGGCTCACATCTGAGATCTATCAGGCCAGTTTCTGCTGGAGGAAAGACAAAGCAACAATAAAAAGAATAAATACTTTATAGTGAACTCATCAAAAGCCTTAATCAATTCTCCCATTTCCTTCTCTGCCTCCAGAGAGGAGGGAGAGCTCCTATTCAGAGGGCTTATTTTCCTGAGTGGGTTCTGATAAAGGACAGAACATGAAGGTTTTTTTGGTTTTTTTCCTTTAAGGGAACATAGCGCTCCTTTTAGAATTCACTGGGACATTTTGGAACACAAACAACAACAGCGGAAGGCACTCGTGTGGTGATAATTTAATGTAATTCCGATGTCAGTGACACGCCATGATGGTCTAGTCAGCTTCCCTGAGGAAGTTTCTTTTGTCTTGCCTGGGAGAGTGGGTGCCCGTACACTCACCAGCCCAGCATCCTCACGCCCATTTCCTCCTTTCCCATCCCCATTCCCACAATGGTTTTCTGATTCCAGTCCAAAGGTCCTGGGGAGAGGAGAGATGCTGGAAATCTTTCCAAATGCCTAATCAAAAGAAGGCAACCACAAGCCAAAATCAGTCCATGTGCAATTTTGGGGGTTTGGCCTGGGAATATTTTAAATTAATTATTCCAACATTTAAAATGGAAGCTTTTTGCATGAAAATCCCAAGTTCAAACCGGGCGCAGTGGCGCACACCTGTAATCCCAGCACTGGGAGACTGAGACCAGGGATCGCTTGAGTTTGCGGGTTTGGGATCACACTGGGCAATATAGCAAGACTTTATCGCTTAAAAAAAAATCACAAGTTCAGATATCCCTAGAAAAATCTGAAGTTTTGACATTCAGGATTCATAGCCCCCACCCCAACAGCATGAATGCAGGAGCAGAGCCCAACCCTTAATTTCTTAATCCATTAAGAAACTTAATGGATTTATTAATATGGCATGGCCCCATCTGACCCAGGGCATTCATCTGCACTTGATACCAGCCTTTGTGAGTGTCTGACTTTATGGATCCTACCTTCTACACACTAGAATCCCCAAATCCTGACCTAACTGGGTGTCCTGTCCGGGTGTCTCCATTTGTCCGGGTGTCTCCATTTCCTGGAGAAGAGAACAGAAGCCAATCAGGTCTGTATGTGATCATGGAAATTTCCATCCCATAAAAGGCGGAACCAGTTGAAGATCCCCCCACCCCCATTCAAGAGGTTTTGCTACCATCTACTCTCTGGTTTCCAAGGCTTTCAGTTGATGATGTCTGTTGGAATGAGACTGGGGAGTTAGTGGCATTAGCCAAACTGCTATTTCACTGAAGAGCAATACCATCTGAAAACAAGCATATGGCAAGAATGTAGCCCAGCCCCCTTCTGCCCAAGATCCTGGTTCCAGAAGATAAAGTCTTAAAGAAAAAGGACCCATTCCTGCCTTTCTATGATGCCACTCCATTTTATAGGCACTGCAGCTATAACTATGGTTCTATAAAACTTTAGCCTCAAAAAGTACTTTACAGGTGATTTTTCCTGCAATAGCTGATGGAAACTTGAGAAGTGGATGGTTAATTCAGGGGACTTCTGAGCTTCTTGTTGCCGGAAGGCATTTACCAAGTATTTATCAAAAGCTATTTTACAACAGGCAAACAATGATAAGAAAAGCCTGCCCATGCCCCACAGAGGAATCTGGACCTGAATGAGAGTATGGGACCAGCTTGGTATAACAGAATCCCAGAGGGTTTGGTGGCTGGGCAAGATTTCCCAAGTAAGTGATAAATTTTTCAGGACAAATGGAAACTAACAAGGTGTTAGGGAGCAGGCAGGGACCTTTCAGAGAAAGAGGACACCGATTCAAGAGTCTCCCAGATGGGGAGGCAATGAGGAGCATGAAGAATTAAAGCAGAGTTGAGACAGGATTTTCTAGATTATGTTAGAGGGTCTGGTCTTTCCCTGAAGAAAAACTGGTGAGTCTAGTGGTTAAGAAAGAGGCTTTGCAGTGAACTTTAAATCCAGCTTTCCCCTTGGGCAGGTCACTTCCGTCTCTCATCTGAAGCAGCATCGGGATAGTGCCGACCTCACAGACCTGCTGTGAGCATTCAGTCTGCAGAGGTGTATGATGCAGCACTTAGCACAGGACCTGGCTCATGGGAGAGAGTTTTTCACAGTAGCTGCTCTATCACCTCTAGACTTGTTTTCCCAAATAGGACATCTTGCAAGACCCAAGGTCCAGGATCCATGGAAAAGAAGAACGGGAATAAAACTTTGAAAGTCAGGAGTCAGGACTACACCGAGCAGGAACTCCACATAGAGTATTGTGCAGAAGGAATGTGCTGGTTAAGCTCAGATGGGTTTCAGGAGGAAGCAGCTTGCAGGAGGAAAGGTGTGAAGAAACAGCAACACCTTGCTTTTAACAAGCCTCAACAAAAGACTTTTGGAGCCAGTTGGCCCAGACTTGGAAGGGAGGGAGAAAAGAGTAGGCAGTCTGCACTTCGAGTATGAAAAGAGAAATAAAAGTAGAAACAGAATTGGGATTTGGGGAATAGACAGGGTTGGTGGGAAGGGGCAGGTGGAAATCAATCTTGTGTGTCTGGAGTTCACGAACCTGGTCCTGGCACCGCTCCCCTCTTAGGGTTGTGCCCTGTATCCCATGGCCAATCACTGCCCTCTCTGGGCCTCAGTTGGAAGATTATCTCAGTGGGGCAGATTATCTCAGTGGGGCAGATTATGTCGGAGGCTCTGTTGTCAGAGTTTCAGGCACCAGCTAAACAGGGCTGATCCTAACAATTCAGAGAGGATGGGGGAAGTCCCAGAATGGACACAGAGGTGAAGTTTAAGGATTGTCCTGAGTTTGCCTGCAGGGAAACTGAGGCTCATGGATGAAAATAGAGTAGCTGAGAGCCCAGGACTAGGCTGTAAGAGGTCGTTGCTCCAATCCTGGCTGCCACTTACTGGCTATGACTTTGGACACGTCTTTGTATCAGTGCCTTGGTTTCCTCATCTGTGAAATATTTAATCACGCTAAGATACCATGGCTTATAAGATATGTAGTATTTTGTAAACTACTAGGGAAGAAAAAAGCTGCTGCCAATGAGACAGCTCTTATAAGAGGCATCTCGATTTCAGAGATGTCCAGATACAAATCCAAAATGCAGCTGAGAATCAGAAATGTAGTAATGCTTACTTTATCAAAACTCATTGGTAATAGTGAGATGTTACATTTAAAATGCCTGGTCTATAACAGGAGCTTAATATGAATGCATAGGTATCAATTAGACAGGCACTAATTAAGTGTTTATTGAATGAAAGAAATGGCTAGAAGTTGATATATACTTTTTAAAGTAGGAAAGTAAAAATGGTTTAAGAAAAATGTTTCTCTGCCATGAACATTCATTTTCAAATGGGTGGTATTTGGTTAGACATGAGACTGAGGTACATAGGTGGAAATGTCTATTGTAGTTTTCAAAAATTGTGATTTTTTTATTATGGTGTTAAATGAGATAGCTGGGTGGTTCACTTGTAGCCAAAGATACAGCTTTGTGTTTTCTTGGTGAGGCCCTGGTTTTCTTTAACTGTCTTTGGAGGACTTCTGTGAAGGACCACACTCTGCCATGTTGGAATGATGAACCAAATGGTGGCAGCAATTCCTTTTATTAAGGAAAGAAAACTGGCCCCTAATGGAGACATGGGGAAGAATATGAAAGTGGAAGAGGAGAAGGGAACTAGACCAGAAGAAAATTCAAGAGAAAGTCTGTAAGAGGTTGAGAGGAAGGGAATGTACAAAGGAAGCCCCATAAAGATGTAAATGAATAAGTATTTCGCTGGCTTTCATTTCATTCCCTGAAGGTTATACCCCTACAGCCTATACCAGGCCTTGGGTGGAGTTTTCAATTCCAGTGCCTTGCTGGGGATCATTTTCAGTGCCCTCACCTCAAGGGAAAAGGGCCATGGCGGCAGGGAGCAGGATCTGAGGAAAGGTGCAGGACATCTTGTCTGATTAGCAGGGCCTTATCTCTGGAGCCCAGTGAGCAGCCTAATGCAGTGAGCGAGCTTTGCAAGGCGCTGAACCATCACGACTTCTCGACTTCTCGCTGACAGAGCAAAGCTAAGGTCCTGTCCGCTCCTTATCAAGTGACAGAAGCACTTGGTAAAGCCACAGAAATTGGATTTGAGTGATTCCCATCCTCCTTTCTCCCTGCCCCCAAACCACCAAACATTCTGATTCTCCAGTGAGTTAAAGAGACAGCTCTTGGTGGAAGCAATGCTAGAGAGGAGGCACAGAGAAGCAGGGAGAGCTGGGTTGGTGGAGGGACTAGAAGTGGAATCTGCTCTTCCCACTACATCAGGCTTTCTATTGTCTTGGGATTTTCTCCAGGAAATCACTCTACCCAAGGGCACAGCAGACCCAGCCCCAAGATGGTGGATGCTTAGTTTATTGTCCTAAAATACGATCAAACAGGTAGAGGCATCATCCCTTTTTTTTTTTTTTTTTTTTTTTTTTTTGAGACTAGGTCTCGCTTTGTTGCCTGGGGAACCACAGGCTCACGTTGCCCGGGATACCACAGACTCAAGCAATCCCCAGCCTTAGTTTCCCAGGTAGCTGGGATTACAGGCGCGCGCCACCACACCCATTTTTGATACTAGTTCTCACTATATTGCCCCGGGCAGGTCTCAAACCCACAGACTCAAGCAATTCCTAATCTTGGCCTCACTTTGTGGGCTGTGATTAAAGGCACGCGCCACTGTGCCCAGTGAGATATCATTCTTAATGGGAATAGCACCACTTTGCCCACAAGGATAAACATCAAATTCATACAACCAGCACATCAAGAAGTACCTATTATTGTCCTCAGTTTGTCCACAAAGAAACTGAGGCTTAAGGGGGAAAAGTCACTTGCTCCAGAGCATACAGCTAGGAGGGGAGCCTCAGGGTCCAGCCTAGAATCCAGGTGTCTGGGCTCTCCTGCCTTCCCAGAGTGGTAAATGAGCAGAACCAGGATTTGAACCCAAAACCTCCAACTCTTAGCCTAGTGCTCTTTTGATCAATGATGGTAACAGAAACCCATTACATTTACTCTGCTTAACAGCCTCGAGAACTCACCTGAAAACCACACTTACCTAGTCAAGCAGCAAGTGAACGGTGAAACTGGGATTCAAAACCTGTTCATCCTTCCCTTCCTGGCCACCAGTAACATTTCCACCCAACCTGACAGCTCACAACACTACAATTTCTAAAACCAAACTCAAACTTCCCTTGGTACTTACAAAGCATGCATGATATGATTGTTTACTTGTTTACTTCTTCATGTGTAATGCTAACATCCCCCCTTTACTCCCTTTACTTTTGCTATGCTGACCTTCTTATGGCTTTTCCACCACAAGGCCTTTGCACATGCTATTCCCTCCTCCTGAATAGCTTCTTGTATAGCTCTCTCTGCCCTTGGCTTAATGAACTTATACTCCTTTAGATCTCAGAGTCAATGTCACTTCCACAGAGAGCTCTCTTCCCCTGGGGTAGTGAGCTATGTGATTCTGTATTAATTATGTGTACTTAAATCCCTGGGTATCCAATCTCTGTCTGTGTTACCATGAGCAGTCTGCTCTCTTCTCTGACCTCATTCTCCTAACCTGTGAAATGGATGACAGGATAACCAGGGCTCACCAAGATGGTGTGGCAAAGACAATAGGGTCTTCACATTTCTATGGGCATCCTCCTCCCTAACGGATTGCCACTTAGTCCTGCCCCAGAACAGCTTCTAAATCCCCTTGCCACCTGCTGCCATGGAAGGCAAGCCGTTTGCCCTTTTCTCCCTTAGAAGAGGTGAGCCACATCCTGAACACAGGCATTCTGAGGCTGGTACCACTAAGAAATAAGCACAGATGTTCGTTCCTCTGCAGATCCTTCCTGGAGACCCATCTCTGTCTAGTCAGTCTCTTGGGTGCTGGGGTGAAGAAGTGAAATTCAACATGCTCCCCATCTTGGAGCTCCATACAGCTGAGTGGGGAATCAGGGGCAGGTATGTAAATACCCACCAGGCAGAGAGATGGCAGGTATGTAAATCCCACCAGGCAGAAAGAAAACAAGGTGGTGCTTGTGTTTCCAGCCAGCGAAGTGCTTTCAGATTTCTACTGCATTATCCCTCTCCAAGCCTCAGGCAAAACCTCTGAAGCTCTGGTAACCCCATTTCACGGATGAAGTCTGAGGCTGAATGGGAAGCTGGGCTCCAGGCATCTTGAGAAGCAGTGAGCTTCCCTGTTTCTTTACCGAAGATCACCCCCGGCCTCCACGGAACCCTGTGCTGGGGGAGGCAGCCAGGAGTCCAGAGTTCAAGTCCCATTACGACGAGCATGAGCGCGCGTGTTCTCTAGCCCCTCCCCCAGCCCCCTCCGACCCCAGCCACCACACACACACACACACACCCCCTCCTCCCCGCACAAGAGGGTGAGCCTCACCTTCCTCTCAGGGTGGCCCAGCGTTGGAGTAAAACACATCTTCCCACTATTCCCTGAACCTCCTCATGGAAGACCTTGAAGAAAATACACGTTTTCCTGATGTCCTGTGAACACCTGCTGCAAAGCGGGTAGGAGGGGAATGTCCCATGCCAGGAGCGGAAGCGAGACCGGCCAAGGCCTGGGTGGTGCCTTTTTTTTTGGCATCATCTGGTATGTGGACAGCTGAAAAGAATTACAAAATCAGAGCTTGTCAGAGAGCAAATGCCTTGCGACTTTATTTTCCATATGGACTCTTCTCAGATACTAAGGCTCTGTTTGATATGAATCCATCTTCCGTGCCCGGGCAACCTGCATCGGGCAGTTAATTCAGCGCTTTCTAAAGGCATTTTTCTTCATCTCGTGCCATGAGAAAAGCCAATAAAAATAAGCCAACAGCCCGCAGAGGACTTGTTGAGGTGGCGGCAGTGAGGACAGACGGGGCCAGGGCGTGAAGAAGGGTTGCAGTGGCCAGGGACAGAGATGATAAGGAGAGAGTGCCTGCCCACCAGGGCGGGGAGGCTGGGTGAGGCAGCCAGTGGGGGTACAGTGAGGGAGCCTCACAGGAAGGGTGGAGTCCCAAGGCTCTATGGAACCCTGGGTCCCCCCACCTCCTGGCTTCAGGTAGGGGGCACCACCTTTCTGGCCACAGATGCCATCTCTGCAAATGGAAATCATGGGACTTAATCATCCATCCCATGCATATTTACCGTGTACCAGGCAGAGGCTCTGTGGCTGCAGCAGTGAACAAGGCTAGCTCGCTCCGGCCACCACAGTAAGTCAGAAGCAGTGATAATGAACCTGCCATGCCCTGCCCCCCTCAATCCCTCCACTTCCCTTTGAGGCAGGCCGAGGAGCTATGGCATTTCCACAGCATAGAGCAGGGACCCGGGAGCACACCCAGCCTTTTCCACTCTGTACACTGTCTTGGGTGAACCAGGTCTCGCCAGGAGATTGTGGAACTGGGACCACGCAGATCCTTCCCCGGTCTGGAATGAGCCCCACTGATGCCACCTTGTGTAACATCATAGAATCTGTTTGGTAAATGCCTGTGACGCCACCATCCTCATCTGTCTTTGCCCCGCGAGCCTGTGGGTCTCCCAGGACAAGGCCCACGGCATCCCCAGGCCTTAGCATGGGGCCTGGCCCCAAGTCAAGCTTGGGGGTGCGTGTCATGAAACATGGAGCATGAGGAAGGGAGAGAAGGAACGAAGAGGGAAGCAGGGGAGAAAGGAGGGAGGTAAGGGGAATGCTGGGAAGCTAGAAATGTCAAAGGTCCCCAGACACCGAACGCTGGGTTTCTACAAGGCTCTGCATGACAGCAGGTCCGAGTTAAGTATAAAGCAGAGTCAGCCAAGGACCTGGTTACAGTACAGTTCCCAGGCCTAATCTTCCATCTTCGAATTTAGAAATTCTGGGCTGGACCCTGGGGTTCCAGCAGACACTGGCCCGCTGATAACTCGGAAAGACCTGAGATGCTAGAACTCATGGGAAGACCTGAGATGCTAGAACTCACGGAGAACAAGACTGACACTGTTGCTTCTCTGGAATAAATCCTTTTCTTAAAAGTTGGCCTAAGTAAAGTCTTTGGCAAATCACGTCTCATCTGACATCTCTGTTTAGAAGTGAAACTTCCTGTCCTGGGGCCCAGCAGGCATCAACCAATGAGCATTCAGGATTCCTAGTCCCAAGCTATGTGTGTGTGTGGTGGGGGGAGGGGGAGGGAGGAGAGGGGGAAAAGGGAAAGAGGTGGGGCTGGGGGCCAGGTGTCTGTCCCCAGGAGGAGAGGTGGTAGTTGGCTCTCAAAACCTTACACTGTGGTTGCCAGGAGAGACATCCACAGGCCAACAACAGCAGCAGCAGCAACCCTGGCCATGCTCGCTTGGCTCCCCCCATCACAAAGCTCCAGGCACGTCCTCATGGGCACCTTCTTCACACCTTCCTCACATCTCTCTGGGCCAGTAACAGAGTCTCCTTCACACACCAGACAGTAGAGCCTCCAGGAGCTGGAGCTAGGGTCTCAGTCCTCTTGGCAGGCAGAGCCGAGACCCCTAGCAATCTTCCACCTACAGCCTGTGGTTTAAGCACTGCCCAGAGCTGACAGCGCTGTGGCTGGTCAGCGCAGGAGTGAGCGTGGGCAGCCAAGATGCTAATTGCAATTAGACAATAGGAACACTGCAGGGTAGAAAGACCAGCCTCTGAGGAACAGGGCTGACAGCAGCAGGAAGACTTAATTGGGCCTTGAAGGCTATGGAGTCAGAAAGGTGAGGGTGGGGAGAAAGCTATGGACTGAAAGGCAAAATTTGAATTGTATTTTATCAGTTTTTTCAATGTTCATTGACTCATACATAGCAAGTTTTCTTTTTCCTCCCTCTCCCCACTCCCACTCTATTCAGCTCCCCCTCCCACTTTCTTATCCATCCATCCTCTACCCACCCATCCATCCACCCACCCACATACCTGATACTTACTCTGTAATGCCTTTGGTCCTCCAGAGTCATGAGTGGGTGAGGCCAGTGTCTGTCACAACATAGAACTGGAATCTCCTTAGGTGAAAGTGGACCTCCCTGGGTCCAGCCCAGATTTCTAAATCAAAAGATGTAAGATTAGCCTAGGAACTGCATTGTAACCAATTCCTCAGTCAACTCTGCTCAGTGCTTGCTCAGGGACCTGCTACAGTGCAGAGCCTTGCAGAAGCCCAAAGTTCTAGCACAACATCCTCATTTTATATACAAGGAAAGTAAGGCCCAGAGAGGGTAAGTGACTTCTGCAAGGTAACACAGCATGGCATTGACATGGTTGGGACACAGGTCACCGGTCTTATTGGTCCTGCTGGCTTTACTCCATCATACCACCTACCACCTCTTCCTCAAGGAGTTCTAGCTGAAACTTCAAGGGGGAAAAAGCAATTAGCATTTGTTGACCCCTTACTGTGTACCAGGTACTCGTCATAGGACTTTCCAGAAAGTCTAAAGACTACTTATTATCATACTCTTCATTCTCAAAAAGTAAGCTGAGAATTGAGGAGAAAAAGCCCAGTATTTGCTGAGACACCAAAACTACTGCTATACAACAAATCCCAATTATTTGTTGGGGGAAAACTGAGCCACCCTTTCATCACACATATGATGAAAATGATTTTCAAATGACTTAATATGAAAAATTTATATTGTTTCTCTCATGTAAATAGAATGTGCTTTACACCAGAACTCAATCAGAATCCCTAATAACACTGCCTATGATGTGTTATTACTGTTAGAAATGTTTCTGTAGTAGAGATTCTCAACTGGGGATCATTTAGCTGGAAACATCTGACAATATCTACGGACATTTTTGGTTGTCTCACCTGGGAAGGTACCATTGGCATCTAGTGGGTAGGGGTCCGGGTTGCTGCTAAACATCCTGTGATGTCCTGGGCAGCCTCCCACAACAAAAATGGCCTGGCCTGGAATATCAACAGTGCATAGGTTGAGTAACCCTGATCTGTTAAGATGTGGCTTTCTAACTTTTGTTGTAGTATCTGTTATGGCCTTCCGAGCCACTAGGGGGCAGAATAACAACTAGCCTGCCAGGTCACAGAGGCGATCTTCACATGATGCTTGCTTTGAATGCACCATTTTCCAACCACAGATGGGTACCTAAGCAGGTGTGAGGTGAGGTGGGGTCTTGGTTACTTGTGAGCAGGGTTCTGCATCCAAGGTCAAGCCACTGCAAGTGGTTAGACTTAGGCTCCAGGTCTGTCTAATTCAAGTTAATGAGATTTCAAGAACTGTGTCGTGCCATATAGGGGAAATCCCCATGAACCTAAATTTTGCAAGAGAAGCCATTAAATCTCTTTGTATCAAACATAATGTAAATTTAACTACCCTGTAGAGTAAATTGAGTTTCCCAAGTTTCATTTCAAGCACAACCTATAATGTAGATTGGGGCCTTGGCCTCTCCCCCAGTGGGAGAGCATTGCTTAGGGAGATTAAACACTTGGATTTTATGGCCAGCCTGAGCTGGAATCATCGTCTCGTTGATCATTGGTTGTGTGATCCTGGGGAAATCCCTTCATTTCTCTGGGACTCAGTTTCCCCATCTATAATCAGGGGTGATAATTAAATACACCTGAAAGTGTTACTGTGCTTTTTAACTCAGGTAATACACAAAATGTGCTTAGTGTAGTGTCTGTAGATGCAAAACACTCAATAAATGTTAACAATAATAATTATGGTTGTTGTCATTTTCATTATAATTAAGACCCCATGATTGGGAGAATGTAAGATACTGAGACTCTGGAAAATACATGGCATTTGTAAAACAGAGTCACTGTCATCTGGGTTTGATAATTCACGGCTCACTAAATCTGACCTGTCATTTCTGCTTTTAATGAAAATATATCCAGTATTGGAATTAATTACTAGTAAACTGGCCTTGTTATTAAGCATCTAGGGATCAATGGCAGACTCGGTGGCTTCTCGTCTATTGAGTAAAATGTCTCATGGAAGAAAATCACTGAATTAATGTACCATCTTGAATCCAATCGGAAAGTCCCTGATATACTGAATGCCTTTGACAGTTCGTCTGAGGGGACTGTAAATCGCCGGAGAGCTTTACAGGCAGGAACCAAGATGGGAGGGGAAGGCTTCAGCTGGTCCTATCTCTCTTGGATGGCCTGACACTTGGCAGTGCCTTGACATCTGGTGGGAAACCTTGCTCACAGGTAACCAAGACTCCACCTCACCTCCCACCTGCTTAAGTACCCATCTGTAGTTGAAAGATGGGCACCATTCAAAGCAAGTATCGTGTGCCAACCACCTCTGTGACCTGCCAGGCTAGTGGTTATTCTGCCTCCTAGTTGCTGGGAGGGCCATTGCAGATAAAACAACAAAGGTTAGAGCATAATCTTATAAACTGGTAAGTCTATAACAAGGGGGAGTTACCGAGATCTAAGTCATTTGCTAATCCACTGAGGGTTTGGTCATTCTCTGGAGCAGGAGACCTAGACTGGAAATCAGGATGAGAGGCCCTGGCCCAATTTCTCTTTCCTAGAACCAAGGTGGTGACAGAGTGAGAGAGAAATAGGAGATACTAGAGAGATAGGTGGAGATGGTCATCTAGTGCCTCTGTGGTAGTGGATGAAAAGCCTGTCTATTCTGAGTGTAATGGGAAGTTTCTGTTGGGTTTAGAGCGGGCAGTGAATGGATATGATTGTTTAAATCTCACTGTGACCACTGGCTGGAGACTAGACTGAAGATGGAGGAAATGGGAGAGCAGTAGGAAGCTTTTATAATTGTCTCATAAAATTTACAGAGGCTTGACTAGGACTAGGGTGATGGCAAAAGTGATGGGCAGACACAGAGAAACAAAAAATGTTTGGAAGGTCAAGTTGACATAAAATGTTGATGGATTGGATGTGGAGAATAAAAAGGAAAGGAGGCAATCAAAGATGCCTCCCCTTGGTTAGAGGCTAACTAGGAAGGTGAATGTCAAGATCTGTATCAGTCAGCTGGCACCACAGTAATGCTGTGTAACAAACCACACCCAGCTCTGCAACTTAGAACTGCCACACACTTCAACTGCCTTCAAATTAACAAAGCTCTTTTAGCTATGCCAGTAGCTGATATCATCATGAAAATTCAATCACAATATGTTTTACCTTGGGATCTGAAAAAAAAACATGGCTGAAGCAAAGAAAGTATTCTAAATAAAGGGAACAAATCAATGATTTGAAGACTGTAGTGATATGATTCTAAAGCCACTTGGAAAGATTTGTCCCTACTATCCTACAACTTGGAGCATTGAGAAAGAGGCATATACTCCAATTTATCCTAGGCTCAAGCAATTTCAGTTTTCTGATTAGCTTTGCGGCAGGTAGCAGGAACTTTGGTCGGGCAGATAGCTTGTCATGCCAAACACAAGACAAGCCCATCACTAGTCAGGAAGCTGACGCAGTCAGAGAGATTGGCTTGCCTCCCCCTAATCGATGCCATCCACCTAACGCCAAGAATCACAGCCACCACGAAACCAATGCCTGCTCCTCCATTACTGGTTTCAAGCAGCAGGATCACTCAACCTGTCAGGAGTCATTAGAGGCCAGCACTGGCTGATCTTAGGAGGAGGCTAGGGGTCTTTTCAAGGACATACTGAGTAATAGAAAGGAAAATGGAAGCCCTTGTCTAGCGTCCATGACTGGGGAGTGAGATGAGTCAAGGAAGGAAGAGAGTCAGCCAGACAGCCATCTCGACCACGCTGGGGTCATACATCATGTCTCCTAGGGGCAAAAAGGAATTAGGGATGTGCTTGAGGAAAACAGTCACCATCGCAAATGACAATTTGCAGTCTGGACAGGAAATAAGTAAATAGGACCTGGAGCTTGAGGAACATAAGGCAGACTGTGGCTGTCTGGAAGGTGAAGGACTTTGTACAGAAAGGATGGCTGCCTTTGCACACATAGCAGCGACCTTTCCACCAGACTCCACACTCTTCAGTTCTTGACCCTCCTCTTCCTCCTGGACCTCAGGCACTTTCCTGTCTCTGTAGTGTTTGCTGGTTTGATACGCAGCGCCACCATTATGTGTGTTTGTGTGAGACAACAACTTGGAAGCCATCCATGACTTCCTGTTCTCCCATATCCAGTCTAGCTCCAGGTCCTATTAATTTTACCTCCTAAATCTGTCTCAAACTGGGTCATCTTTCTCCATTCTCACTGCCCTCACCCTAGTCTCAGCCGTTACCTGGCCAGTCACAACATTCTTGTCTCTGCTTTTCTGGCTCTCAGATCATGGGGCTGGGCACGGTGGCTCGTGCCTGTAAGCTTCAGCCTATGAAGCGGCCGGGGCTAGGGATCGCAGTTTGAGTCCCGCCTGAGGCCTGTAGCGAGACCTAGTTCCAAAAAAATAGCTGGGCGTGATGGCACATGCCGGTAATCCCAGCTACCTGGGAAGCTGAGGCTGAGGATTGCTTGAGTCTGTGGTACCCTGGGCAACATGAGCCTGTGGTTCCACGGGCAAAAATAACAAGACCTAGTCTCAAAAAAAAAAAAAAATCTGTCTCTTTTCACTCCATTCTTCTCTCTGCACCCAGCCATCTTTTTAAGGCTTGGCTCTGCCAAAGCCACCTGCCTGTTCTCAACCCCTTCTGCGAGTTCCCATTGCTTTCTGAATAAAAACCAAATTATTAATGCGATCCACTGTGCCTGGCATGGCCCGCTTCCCTGCCGCCTCTCACCGCTGTACAAGCTGTTCCATCAGCTTGGAGCAGACTTCCCCAGCCACCACGTTCACCAAGTCTTTCCTCAGATTTCAGCTCAAACATCAGTTCTGCCAAGCAGTTGCCCCTTGCCCTCTGTCCCCACTGTATCTGAGACCAGAAATCTAAGCATATTCCAAGAACCAAATTCTCCTGCAGAGCCCTTATCTCAGCTGTGATTACAGGCACGTGTGACCTTTGAGGTTTGACTGATGACAGATCACGTGTATGATGGTGGTCTCACCTAGGCCCACACAGCCTGTGTGTGTAGGAGGCAGTACCATTCAGGTTTGTGTGAATACACCCCATGACATCCACATAGCAACCAAATTACCTACAATGTATTTCTCATCCCAGTCATTAAGCAAAGCATTAAGAGGTTATTTGGTTAAAAAATCTGTCTCCCTGTGAGCTCTGCGGCTGAAACTCTGGATGAGTTTACTGAGGACTCAGCCCACTCCCATCCTCTCTACCCTTTCTCTCCTTTGGTTGAATTCCCAGCCTTTCCTGCAGCTAGGAAGAGTCATGTGACACTGTCTGACCAATGAGATGGAAGTATACCTACTGATTAACTAGGGTGGAGGAGTAGGTGGGCTTAGGCGGAGGGAGGGCTATGGTGGCTACACCTGGGGTGGGGGAATCCATGCTACAAATACACTAGCAAGGATATTAACTAATGCTGCTTCAATAACAGTAAAAATAAAATTAAATAAAAAAGATACCAATTGAGACTTCTGGGTAACATTCTCAACAAGGCAGTTCAGGTTGGATGCCTTTTCCCCTTTTGCCTCTTTACTCCTTTCTGGGATACAAGATAACAAAACTGGCACAGTAGTCACCTTTCAACCAGGAGGAGCAGTCACACGGTGAGGAAGAAGAACAGAAAGAGAAGGCACTAAGATCATTGTGACCACTGAGATCCCTGCCACTGGCCTGGATTGACAGTTGTACTACCAGCAGTCACTAAACTAACCAATACGCTCCATAGAATTCTTGTGTGTCTTACTCCACACCATTCTTACTAATACATGCTTCAACAACTTGAGTCATGTCTATTTCTGTCCCCCATGCAAGTCCAGCATGGTGCCTGGCGCAGTAGAATAGCTCCGTAAACATCCGTTGAAGAGATGCACTGTTTTTGGAGCACTGGGCTCTGGTTTTGGCTCCATTGCTCATGGCTGTGTGTCCACTTGAGCTCTCTGAGCCCCAACTTCCTGACACGTTAAGACCAGACTATTCACATCACCCTCAAGGGTCCATTTTGTGGATCTAATGAGATGCAGAGTAAGTACCAGACCTTGGCCAGATGTTCATTAGTGTAGCTGTTGGTGCTATGATTACAATTGACTGACCCTGTCTCCCCCAACTCTGAGCATGGACTCTGGAGTGATGGGAACTCAGAGGTGACAGTTTGTAGAAGAGCTTCTGCCCTCCAGGATGTGGCAACTCGGTGAGAAAAGAGTCACTCAGATGCCAAGAGAATTTGCAGTGCCTCTGAGTGATTATCTGCTGGTGGCCATGGGAGGGACATGGGTCCAGGTGTGGGGAACAGGGGCAAATCACGGTGCTCTGATAAAGTTGTCCCTGGAAGGGTGCAGGGGCAGAGAGCTGCTTCCCCGCCATTCACTTAGTTCCCAGGTGATGTCAACCCCGCTGTGATGGGCTGTGTCTAGGGCGGTATGACACATGCCCTGCAGGGGGCAGCGATTCAGTGAAGGTCCCTGCCTGACAGTGGGTGAGATGAGCAGATGTGTGAGCGAGTGAACTTCTGAAGAGAAATGAACGAGCTAGAAGCAGATGTAGATGCTCCTGAGGAAAAAAACTGTGCTCTGGAAAAGGACTGGAAAGCACTGGGAGGATGGAGATTCCCAGGTTGTTGGCTGAAGGATGGGAAAGTGGTAGGAAGAAGTGAGTGAAGACAGGGGAAGTGGGAAGGAAGATGAGCCCTTCCCATACCCCACCCCAACCCACTGTCCTCTATGTGCTGGACATGTCATCTGTCACCCCCATCCAGTGGAACTGATGATGGGCCAGCAGGGAGCTAGGCTAAAGGCACTCAGTGGAGAAGAGACCACCTGATGCCTTGGGCCCTCCTCCTTTCCAAGAATCTCTTGCCTAATTTGGCTCCTCCAAACACCTCCTGGGTGTCCTGAGTACATGAGCTCAGGATCATGATGATGCAGGAAGTGAAACAATGCCCTGAGACCCACAGCACCTAAGAGCCACACCAGAATGACACCCCAAGTCTCTCAGGGGCTCCTAATTGCTGTGCTCTCCTGCTCAATTTTTTCTTTTAAGTCAGTGACATTCAATGTTTCTGATGCATAAGAGGTAACTTTCAGGGTGATGAACATTTTGATGCAGTGATTGTTTCTTGAACAAATGCCTAGATCCGCCGAAGCTTTCTCTTCATTGTCAGCTCCCTCAAGAAAGTTGTTGCTTATTAAGTATTGAAATTATAACATGTGTACCACTCCCCAATACTGATTATTAGAAGGTATAGCCTTTGGACCAACCTCCCCCCCACCCCCACTGTCTGCAAGGATGTTGATTCAGCAGTTTGGAGTGTCACCAGGCAACCTATGGTTTAACACCTACCCTGGAGATGACCTTGATTGAGGGCCCAGAATCCATGTAACTGGTGCCCCCCCCCACCATATTGCCTGGGAAATGGACAAAACAATGAGGCCTGGGTCCCACCCCAGACCAGCGGAGGCCAACTCTGTGAGGATGGGGAAAAGGATCAAGAAGTTCCACAGGGGATCAGATGTGCAGCTAGGGTTGAGAACGTCTGAGCAAAAAAAGCCCTTTCATCCACACCAGGCTGAGACCACACAAAGCCAAGTGCAGGCGATAATAAATACCCCCCTGCTTTGCTGGGAAGGGGGAGTCAAACCTGCAGACATCCTAGGAGAACATGAAAGCCCACACACCCTTGCTAAATTAAGCCCTCTCTCCCTGTCTGCCCTGGCATAGCTTACCACCCATGGTGTGGTGTTCAGCCAGTCTGTGGGGCACGGCCCCAGATGAGTCGAGCTCAAAGCCGCAGGCCACCGTTAAGATTCTGCTGTGTTGGGAGCAGGGAGGCTGAGTGGTGGTCCTGGCACTGGGTCCCTGGAACAGGGGGGTCCACGGTGTGGCTCATGGCTGCAGGCTAAGGACGACCATGAAAAGAACCTGCTTGCCATGCAATTGAAGGAGCGGGGCCACGAGAATGCGCTCCTAAAGCCCTGCTGACAACGGAGGAAACTGAGGGAAGAGAATGTCCTAGAATGTTAACTACTGTGAATCCTTGATCATAAAGGTAGAAGAAAGGAAGGGACTTCTCCATGCAGCCTGCCCTGCTAGCAGCCTCTCTCTCACCATGGGGGACAAGAGGCAGGTTGCTCTTTCGCTCAGCAAACATTTATCAGATCTCAAACACTGCTCTGTGCTGGGCGGGGAGCTAAGAGCCGGGATTACAGCTGTGAGCAAGACCTGGATGATATCTTTGCGGTGCTTATAGTCTAATGGGATAAACCAGATAACAGACAGAAGATACACAGCTAGACCAATGGAAAACACAGCTAGAACAAGGATTTGGAGGCAACTGTCAGGGGAAGGACATAGAGACTGGTGCAAAAACCAGTGATGGGACTGACCAGAGGACATTTAAGAGTGAAGAGAGGGAGGGAGTGCCAGAAAGAACCAGGGAGAATTTCCAGGCAGGAAGCATTGAATGCAAGCATCTCAAGGGGGATAAACATTTAGGGGGTTCAAGGAAAGAGCAACAGGCTGATACAGTGTGTACAGAGAGCACGAGCATGGCCACCACGAGGCCGGAGAGTGATCAGGGCCGATCCCAGGGCCTCAGGGGCCAGGATGGCAGTTGGGTTCATTCCCAGTGCACAGGGACAATGTGTTGGACTCTCTGTCATGAAGAACCCCTCTGTCTGACCATCAGCTCTGCCCAGACAGAGTCTGTGCTCGGGCTCCCAGTTTCTGTCACTGAAGAACAGCCCTAGTAGCAACCTTGTCACCCAGATTGGGTCACTTCAGTCTTTGGTGCTGCCTCAATGCTGACGGCTCAGTGTTAAGACCCAGGAGCCAGTCGCCCATCCCTTCCACGGCCTCAGTATCTCACCCCGTGTCTTGACCCGACAGAAACTATTCTTAACTTCTTCTCCTGCCCCCAGAATGTGGGGGCCCCCGGCCTCATATGACCAAGCAACTGACTGCTGGTCAAAGTCCTTTCAGTCCCAACTCTGGCCCTTGGCTTTCACGTGAGCAGAAGCTGCGAGATGGCAGACGGGGAGCCAGAGGAGGACACATGGGGGGGAGGAAAGGCACCTGCCAGTGGATGCCCAGACAGCACTCCCTACAGTTTGAATCCTCCCTCCTCCACCCACTTGTCTGTCACCCTGTCAATGACTTCCTCCTTCTGAGTCTTGGTTTCCTCAGCTGTAAAATGGGCACATGGTGCCTTCCTTCTCGGGGAGTGGAGGAGACAAATGGGGCACTTAGTAGGGTGCTTATAGTCTAATGGGATATAGGGAAAAAAATAAACAAAAGCCTTGAGGAAAAGTCAAAACAAGCTAAGCACCAAACTGAAGCACACAACTTGAGGCAGGGGGGAAAGGGAGAGAACAGTGGGTAGTGTGGGGGGAAGGGTGAATCCCTGGGATTACAAAGATGTGAAATTTATGTATAAATAAATTTTAAAAAATAATAATAATAAAATAAAATGAGCACTTAACAAGTGTTCATTTGACCAGAATCACCCATCCCCCCTCCTTTGAACTTGGCAAGGTCCAGGGACATTCTGCCCTACTAAGAGCTGAACGTAGGGTACAAGAGAGGACGGATGAGAGAGATAGACACAACAATAGAAGCTGAGGCTGAATGAAAGTATGCATTATCTAGTAAATTTTAATTATTCCCACAAAGGTTTCAGACAAAGGAAAAAAGTGGCACAGGCAAAATTAGATTAGGTAAAACATTAATTTTTGTGGGATATTTGGGGGCAGGAGATTCACTTATTAGCTTCCTATAATTTTTTAAGGAAGTTCTCTTAGGGTAAATATTGGAGGAATGGCAACATTGTTGCGCACCAGAGGTCAATCATGCCATTTCCATCTTCAGTGTTTTGAAGACAGATAAGAGTGGAATGAAGTGTTTTTTAGCCCAGCATGAGTCCTGATTGGTTTTATTTTTATTTATTTTTATTTATTATTATTATTATTCTTAAAAATTTATTTATACATAAATTTCACATCTTTGTAATCCCAGGGATTCACCCCCCCCCATCCAGTCCCCACTGTTCTCTCCTTTTCCCCCCTGCCTCAAGTTGTGTGCTTCAGTTTGGTGCTTAGCCTGTTTTGACTTTTCCTCAAGGCTTTTGTTTCTTTTTTTCCTATATTCCATATATTAGTGAAACCACTTGGTTTCTGTCTTTTTCTTTTTGACTTGTTTCTGCTAATATGATTTCTTCTAAGTACATCCATGTTATCATAAAATCATCAAATTTGTCATTTTTGATTGATGAGTAATATTCCACTGTGTATATATACCACCTCTTTTTCATCCAGATATCTGGTTTGGTGCATTTAGGTTGCTTCCAAGTCCTTGCAATTATAAATAGTGCTGCAGTAAACATCTGAGCACAGGTGTCCCTTTGTCTCTTTTGGGTAGATTCCCAAGACAGCAATTGCTGGGTCAAATGGTAGTTCCATTTTCATTAATTTGAGGGTTCCCCACACTGCTTTCCATAGTGACTGGACCAGTTTGCATCCCCACCAGCAGTGTAAGAGTGTTCCTTTCTCTCCACATCCACGCCAGCACTTTCAGTTGCCTGTTCTTTGGATGTGGGCCATTCTTACTGGTGTAAGGTGGTATCTCATTTTCATTTTGATTTGCATTTTCCTGATTGCTAGTGATGTCAAGCAATTTTTCATTTGCCTGTTAGTCATTTGTATTTCCCCTTTGGAGAAGTGTCTTTTTAATTCTTCTCCCCATTTTTTGATTGGGCTTTTTGTTTTGCTTTTGTTTAGTTGTGTGAGTTCCTTGTGGATCTTCGTTATTAAACCCTTATCACTCTTGTGAACGGCAAAATTTTTTCTCATTTAGTTGGGCTTCTTTTTGTTTTTTCTGTTGTCTCTTTTGCTGTACAGAAGCTTTTTATTTTGATGTAGTCCCATCTGTTTATGTTTTCCTTCATTTTTTGCCATCTGTAGATGTGTCCAGAAAGGGATTTCTGAATTGTAATTCATGGAGGGTTTTGCCCAAGTTTCCCTCTATGTATGTTATGGTTTCAGGTCTGACAGCTACGTCTTTTATCCATTTTGAATTGATTTTTGTTCATGGTGTGAGGGAGGTGTCCTGGTTCATTTTTTTGCATGTCTTAGTCCAATTTTTCCAGCACAATTTATTGAAGAGGCTATCTTTGTTTGTTCCAATGTAAGTTTTCACTCCTTTGTCAAAGATTAGTTGACTATATATGTGTGGTTTTATTTCTGGGCACTCAATTCTGTTCCATTGGTCTGATTGTTTTTGTACCAATACCATGCTGTTTTAATTATTATGGCTTTTTAGTATAGTTTGAAGTTTGGAATTGTAATACCTCCATTCTCTTTTTTCTGGTCAGCAAGCTTTTTGATATTGAGGCCTTTTGTTATTCCATATGAATTTCTGTAATTTTTGTTCTGTTTCTTTAAAGAATGTCATTGGGATTTTTATCAGGATTGCATTGAATCTATAGATTGCTTTTGGTAGGATGGCCATTTTGTTGATATTAACTCTTCCAATCCATTGTTAGGTTTATTCACAGGTTTTTTTTTTTTTTTTTGGTGTGATGGTAAATGGGATAGTTTTTCTGATTTCTTCTTCTTTTATTTGACTTTTTTGGGTATAGGAAATCTACCGACTTCTGTGTCTTGATTTTGTATCCAGCTACCTTACTGAACTGGTTTATTATTTCAAGCAATTGTTCTGTGGATTATTTATATATTATCTATATTGGGGGTTATCTATATAGAGAATCATGTCATCAGCATATAATGATAGCTTCAGTTCCTGTTTTCCTAGTTGTACCCCTTTTATGTCTTTCTTTTATCTTATTGCCCTAGCTAGAACTTCCAGTACAATGTTACAGAGTAGTGGGGAGAGTGGGCATCCTTGCCTGGTTCCAGATCCTAATTGGAATGATTTTAGTTTTTCCCCATTTAGGATGATGTTTGCCATAGGTTTACCATAAATGGCTTTTATTATGTTGAGGCAAATTCCTTTAATCCCCAATTTTTCAAGGGCTTTTATCATAAATGGATGTTGGACTTTGTCAAATGCTTTCTCTGCATCTATTGATATGATCATGTGGTTTTTGTTTTTCTCTTTGTTGATGTGGTCTATTATGTTAATTGATTTCCAGATGTTGAACCATCCTTGTGCCCCTGGGATAAATCCCACTTGGTCATGGTGAATAATGTTTTTTATGCATTGTGGGATTCAGTTTGCCAGGATTTGGTTTAAAATTTTCGCATCCGTGTTCATTAGGGAAATTGGTCTATAGTTTTCTTTCTTGGTGTTGTCCTTATTTGGTTTTGATATGAGTGTGATGTTTGCTTCATAGAATGTGCTTGGCAGTTTTCCTTCTTTCTCAATTTTTTGGAAAAACCTTAGTAGTACAGGTGTTATTTTATCTTTGAATGTCTGGTTGAATTCATTTGTAAAGCCATCAGGTCCTGGGCTCTTGTTTTTAGGTAGAGTTTTGATGACTGCTTCAATTTTGCTGCTTGTGATCAGTTTATTTAAGTTCTCTAGATCTTTTTTGCCCAATTTTTGATAGCTGTATCTTTATAAGAATCTGTCCATCTCATCTAGGTGGTTGTATTTATTTCCATATCCTGACTGGTTTTAACTCGCAGCCTCTGGCACTGCCCTCCAACCAAATCTCAGTTTCCCTATCTGTAAAAGGGGGTGGCCTTACGAGCAGATTTCTGTGGACACTGAAAGTCATTAAATCACACATGTGTGCACATCTATGCAGGCACACACATTCATGTGTATGAATATGCCTTGAACTCAAACTCTGGAAAACTGGGAGCCTTGAGTTCAAATCTTAGCTGTCTCTGCCCTGATTATGTGACCTGGTCCTTAATCCCACTGAACCTCAGCCTCCTCGCCTGTAAAATGGGAATAGCCATGTCAGAGCATGACCTGGGGCTTCAGAGGGACTCTATAGGTTAGTACTTAGCAGAGGGGTTTTAGCAGCCTCCTCCCCTCACCCCACTCAGCCCTTGCCCCTCACCCCATGCCCCCACCCTCCACCTTGAGCCCCCTCATGTACTCAGTGGTGCTCTGCCACGGGTTAATCTGAGATGGGAGCAGAAACACAAATTTTCCATTCAAAATCCACAGACCATTTTTGTTCAGTAATAGATTTAAACAAGGTTTTCTCTCACAGCAATCTTCCCTAATCTCCGATTGTTCCCTTTTTAGAGATGCAGTGTCCTTTGGCAATGCTGGGAGAATACAAATTAGATATTGTCTGAGGCTTCCCCTTGTCTCTCGCTGAGTTGCTTCATCGGGTGGTTTTCCTTTTCTGCTTCTCGGAGGCGTTTTATCCTGCCATGTTGGCGTGATTTTTCATGTGTGTCCTTGCAGGTGGAATGTGGCTCTTTGTCTGAGGTTGGGGGCGGGGAATGGAAGGGTAGGCTTCCCCAAGTCCAAATTGTAATCCTTCATACTCAGGAAAGAAAGGACACTACTAAAGAGGCTGATGCCTTCCAACACCACCACAGGGAAGGGAAGGTCACTAGTCCCATTTTAGAGATAGGGAACGTGAGACTCAGAGAAGTTAAGCACTTGTACCAATGTCACACAGCTTTTTTTCCAAACCTGGATGCTTGTGCCAGATCAGACCTCTTTCCATCTGCATTTAGCAACACTCAGAGATTGGACCAGGCCCCAATCCAAGCATGGGACAAATGACAAATCAATAAAGCCACAAACAAGTAAAATGATCTCAGATTGTGATAGCTGCTGTGCAAGGGAGGGCCATTGTGTGGGGGGAGGTGCTAAATGTGTCCTTACAAAGCAGTTCAGCCCACCCCCCATCCCCACCCCAAAGGTGACATGTCAGTGAGGAGGAGCCAGTTGCCTGAATCTGAGGGAAGAGGCTTCCTGGAAGGAGGACCAGGCTTAGCCTGAAGACAGTGCAGGTAATAATGCCGAGAAGCTGGAAAGAGCAGGTCCACATGGGTTTGGAAGCCAGCGTTGGAGTTTGATCTTTTTCTCAGAACAACTGGAGGCCAGCAGGGGTGGTGACACAGTCAGCTGACATTTTAGGGATCCCTCTGACTGTCTTGTGGAGACTGGAGGGTTAGGACCTAAGAGCAGGGGTGGATAAGGTGTGGGCATGCTCTGTCTGCAGCTCAGAAGAAAGAGTTGCTGACCCAAGTAGAGGAGGGAGGGAGAGAGAGAGGGAGGAAGGAGAAGGAGAGTGAGGGGAAGGGAGATGGGGAGAAGGTAGGGAGGGGAGAGAAGAGGTAGGACAGGAGGGAGGAGGTTAGTCATGCCTGCTGGACAAGCCAACCTGGGACTCCAGTTGCCATATAGAGCCTGGAGAAGAACATCTTGGGTGTTGGGAGAGAGCAGGGCACCTCAGCAAGGGAGGTCTGTGGACTGGCTCTGCCTGTGGTGTTGTCTGGGGTCCAAATCAGCTCTGGAGAGAACAGTTTAGGGAATGGACTACCCTATTCTTGGGCCTTCCATCTTCTTCCCTTTCTCTTCATCTGCTTTCTCCTCCTCCTCCGCTTCCCCCTTTTCCTCCTCTTCCTCCCTCTCCTCCTCCCCTCCTCCTCCCCCTCCTCACTCTCCTCTTCCTACCCTACCTCCTCTCCTTCCCCCCTCCTCCTCCCAATATTTCTTTCTCTCCCTGCCTCCTCCTTATAGGTGATGTCACAGGCAACACCAAACCACTGGAGCTGAGGGCACAGTGGCCGAATAGCCCTGCAGTTGAGCAATGGGACTTACTGGTCAGTCCTCCCAGGTTTGCTTCCCAGTTCCACATGCACTAGCTGGGTGACCCTGTCCATGTGACCTAATGTCTCTGAGCCTTAGTTTATCCTTCTGTGAAATAGCACTAGCTTCCTAGGTTCTCTTTCAACCACCATGTTGAGGTATAACTGGCATTTGATAAACTGAACGTGTTTGAATGTACAGAGTGGTAAGTTTCAAGGTAGATACACCCATAAAACCATCATGGACCAAGGTGATGAGGACATCCATCCTCCTAAGAAGTTTCCCACCCTGTGGGAATTCCTTCTACCTCCTCCACTGCACCACCTGAGGCTAGAACCCTCTGGGGTGCTACACACTTGCATCTCGCAGAACTCTCTAGAAAGGACACAGACAGTACATATTCTCTTTTCAGTCTGGCTGCTATCACTCTGGGTGATGATTATTGAGATTCACGGTTGTGGCATCAACACGGTGCCCTTGTCTTCTGGGCAGCATGCCCTCACATGGCTGTGCCACCAGGTTCATCCATCACCACAGATGGACATTTGCGTGGCTCCCTCTGTGGGGTCATGGGGATTGGAGGAACATGTGAAAATACCTTTCTCTTGTTATCGACTAGGGGGGAATTGCTAGATCTTCGATCAGATGTATTTTTAACTGCTTTACCTTTCTGTTTCTCAAAGTGGAGACACCATTAGAGAGCCCAGTACATACACAACCTCATGCCCTTCTCATCTTTGTCAACACTTGCTGCTGTCATCTTAAATTTTAGCCACTCTAACCTGAGTGTCACAATATCTAATTTGCATTTCCTTACCACTAATGAGGTTGAGTATCACATCATGAGTATCATATCCTACCATCCATACATATCTTGGGTGCAGGACCTGTTAAATGCTTAGCCCACTGGCAGGGGGGATTATTTTATTAAATGCTTAGCCCACTGGCAGGGGGTATTGTTTCATTACATGCTTACTCCACTGGATGTGGGGGGGATTATTTTATAATTATTGAGTCTTCAGAGATATTCATACAATATAGTATAATTCTTGATCAGATGTGAAATGTGCAAATTATTTCTCCCCATCTGTGGCTTGTCTTCATTTTCTTAGGAGTGTTTTTCAAAGAGCAGAAGTTCTTCATTTTAATGAGTTTCAATTTATCCATTTTCCCTTTTATGGGTATTTTTTTTTCCTCATCGGGTGTTAAGAAAATAAACATTAGTAAGCACTGAGCTAATGGCAGGTGCTGCTTTTACTTCAAGGCAGGGAATGCAGCTGATGAGTGGAGTTTAGGGGCCCAGCCCCTCTGCCCCCCTTCTTAGGTCTTCACAATGTCCCCAGTGCAGTGGGAGGACTAAATGACTGAGTGATGTGTGAGAATGCTTTATCTTGGACAGGTCAGAGATGAACAGTGCTAATCTTCTCTACCGGTTGAAGAGAACAGTTGAGAGACTGGGTGGGTGGAGGACTGGAAATGGGAAGCTCCTTTCTAAGGACTAGGAAGAAACTGCCTCCATTTTGTACTAAGCATTTCCCAGATGGCTTCAGACCCCCTATGAGCATTTGAGAAGTGCTACAGGGGAGAGGAGAGGAAACTCTTTCCCCCAAAGACCTGAGTGTCTCCCAAACTACTCACAAGTCAGGATTCCCCAGGTGAGGAAACTGAGACCCAGAGAGACAAATTTGAAGTGGCAGAAGCAGGATCTGACCCCAGGTCTGCCTGAGCCTAAAGTCTATGCTCCCTGGATGCTCAGCAGGCTGAAGCCTGGAGAGGGAATTGACAGGGCAGACAGAGAAAGGGGAACTTAAGCCAAAGAAATGTTCCCTCTGAAAGTCACAGTGCATCCCTCCCAAGCAGCTGTGAGGAAAAAATAGAGTGGGTCAGAATTAGCAGACTTTTTTTCCTCCTTTTTAATTTATAGCTCGTTAGTTTGACGTGCTCATTGGGAACGTCTTGCTCTCTGACTTGGCAGCAAAGTCAATGACATAGTCTCAACAGCCCCGAACAGCCCTCCTACTCCATACCAGGTCATGACTGGGGCAGGGAGCTCATCTGTACCTTTGGGGATCACCATAATACTGATTCTCACACAGGTGTCCCCCAGGTTACAGAAGATAGGGGAGGCATTATTGCCTTGATCACCTCAGTAGTCCTATTTCTGATATTCACTGCCCCCAAACACTTAGTAAAGCTCTCGTTATTCTTTAGGCACTGTAAAAATAAAGACAAATTAGAACACAACCCCTGTCCTCAGGAGGACACGGTCACACACACACACACACACATACACACTCACAGCTATAGGACCTTGTGATTGAAATTTACAACAGAAAGCAGGGATAGATTCTACCTAGTTGGTGCATCAGGGAAGGCTACCTGGAGGAGGTGATATTTAAGGTGTCTCTTGAAGGATGAGTAGGTGTTCCCCAATGCTTGATACTAGAGGGTGTACAATAAATTTAATTGTCCAATTCTGTTTTCCAGTAGTTTCTCAGGTGTTGCTTTTATATGTTTGACCTGACTATAAGCTTATTAGGAGTGGGGTTTCACCTTCTCTCTCATCTCCTACACAAACTGTATACACAGGACCTGACAGAAAATTTTCTCAGCCTCAGGACACTTGGCACTTTTTGTTGGATATTTTGTTTGGGGCAAGGTTGGGGTGGGGACATGTCCTGTACCTTGTGGACTATATCATAGACTCTGTGGCTTCTCCTTTTAGCTTTAGATGCTGGTTAACACCTATCTTGCTTTCTCCTCAGGGTTCCTGACAAACAAAAGTGTCTCCACACATTGTCAAATGTCCCCCTGAGGGGGCTGAGAACTACTGTCATAGGAGATCCACGTATTTGTTTGTTTATTCATTTAATTTTTCATGCATCCATCTAGCAAACATTTACTGAACACTTAACATGTCCAGGCAAGCACTTATATGTCCGGGTCATGAGGACATATAAGACACAGCAAAGCCACTGCCTTCAGGGAGTCATGGGGCCAGAGCAAAAATGAGACAAGCCAGAGAGTTATGAGGGTGAACTGTGGAGGCTGTGGGAACATGTGGGGTTGAGGCTGCGGACAGATGGATGCATTCCTGGAAGGCACCCGGGAGGAGGTAACACTTTTACTAAACGGTAACGATAACAGAAATTAGCCAGCAGAAATCAAGAGAGACATTTAACCCTCCCAAATAACACCCAGGGATGCAAAGGATAAGCAAACCTGGCCCTTTCAGGAAAAGGCAGCAGTTCTGCTCGCCTTGGTGCAGGCCAGGCCAGGGCAACAGAATCAAAGCCTCCCTTCATGAGAAAGAGTCTGAGTCTTAGGAACCACTGGAAGATCTGACGCTGAGAAATGAGGAACAGGGTCAGCAGAGAAAATCTCTGTGGCCTGCTAAGTAGCAGAGAGACCCCACAGACCTACGTGAGTCCTTGAGGTGTGACTCAGAAGGGCTCCAGTACTGTGAGAGGTGTCTCCTCTCCTGGGGTTCACTGCACTCTATCCTGCAGATTCCCTTTGCTCCCCTGCCTTCTACCACCTGGTACCCATCACCTCCCCGCTGCCCTCGTGGGGCCTCCTTCCCATCCAGCGGTGGTCTCCCCTGATGGCAGTCTCTGGAGTTGGGGTCGAAAGGTGTTTCATCTACCATCAAATCTGCCATTAAACCTGTCCCTGAGCCTCTGATTATGTTCGAAATTTGACAATAGCCCGGGCTCCCATCATGGCTCATCTCTGGAGAGTCGCCACTGCCACCCTGTTTGGCCTCCCTGAACAGGACAGAGAGGACCAGCCTCTAATGGCTTGAGAACGTTGGTGTCACTGAAATTTCTTCTTGCCTGGACAGGGTGTGATTCGCGTGGCAGGCATTTGCAGCGTCTCTCCAAAATGGTCGACCTTTCATTTTTTATACCATTTATTTATACATGCGGCTGACCTGGCTGGAAAGGGGGGTTTATTAAATATCAGGAATGGGAATGAAGGTGGGAGGTGGTCCAAGCTTTCAAGCCTACAGACTTGATTCATTCCAGTTGTGACATTTCATTTAAAAGGGCCCTTTG
Source organism: Uropsilus gracilis (assembly GCA_004024945.1). Classification (NCBI taxonomy): domain Eukaryota; kingdom Metazoa; phylum Chordata; class Mammalia; order Eulipotyphla; family Talpidae; genus Uropsilus; species Uropsilus gracilis. Next base: position 99,375 of record PVHY01001560.1, on the reverse strand, counting down.
GGGTTGGATGTAGCAGCGTGTACCTTTAATCCTAGCCTATGGAGGGAGGCCAGGACTGGGAATCGCTTAAGTCCATGGGTTCAAGACCCACCCGGAGCAACATAGGGAGACCTAGTCCCAAAAAAGAGCTGGGCGTGGTGGTGCACACCTGTAATCCCAGCTACCTGGGAGGCTGGGGCTGGGGATCGCTTGAGTCCGTGGCACCCCAGGCAATGTGAGCCTGCAGTTCTCCAGGCAATATAGTGAGATCTAGTCTCAAAAAAAAAAAAGTCATTGCCACTGTCTGCTGACCAATATCTGACTCTAACCCGAGACCCAGTTTGGCATGGCACTGCCAGGCTCTGGACCCCGATGTCCCACATCCTTCCAGAACCCCCCTTTCTCCTACCCTCCAGTCATACATACCAGTCCCCATATACATCTGTCTCCTATGCACATGGCCTGTCTCACATTTCAGGGTTCCCTTCCTGCTTCTGCTCCCCACTTTGTTTACTGTCTCCCCAGTACTCAGTTCACCATTCCCAGTCCCAGACATGGCTACCGACTGCCAGGCGATCCCTGACCTGTTCCCCAGGGCCCTCCAGGTAGTGGAATCTTGAGATACATGGATTGGGGTTGAAATCCCAGTTTGCCACCTGGCTTCACCTCTCTGAGGCTCAGTTTCCCCACACAGCAAACGAAGATGGTCACATTCTTAGCTCACAGGGTTATTGTGCAGGTGAATGGCCTTGTCACACAAGCTCTTAGCACTGACTTGCCTCTGACATAATCTGATTCATGTTAACTCGGACTATCTGGTCCACTTCAGGGGACAGGCAACAGGTCTCCAACCCCCATCCTCACATTCTGGCTCCGCACAAATAGAATATTCCCAACAGATGTCCCAAAGACATCAGAGTGGGAGCCAGAGTCTTTTAGCATCCGGGTGCCCCCACCTAAGTAATTTCCTGCTCCTTGCCTCAGTTTCCTTATCTGTAAAATGAGTATCAATACAGCCTATATTATAGGTTTGCTGGGAAGATGAAATGAGTGCCTGACACAAAATAAAACTACCATTAAGTTTTGTCTTTATTATTTGACTAGTAAAACCAGGGAACTAGAGTGCAGAGACAAGCATATTGCATAGTGTCCAAGGAGGGGGTGGCACTAATGATGAAATGACTATAGTTACTGGAGCAGCCTTGTCTGTCCCCAGCCCTCCAACCCCACTCCCAGTCCTTCAAGCTGGTGACTGCAGGGAAAATGATTTGGGATTTTTCTTTTAACCAGCCTAGAGTGGGCGCGCCATTTCACACGCCGGCTGTTTAAGTGTATACCTAGTTACAGCTGACTGCCTCCGATGATTGGTTGAGGGGGCTAAGTTCCTGTTTGTCCCCAATCAATCTGGAAACTGAAAGGCAGCCAGAATATTCATTTTCCACCATCAGGCCTGCAGCCTGGGATGGTCGTGCTGAAGGAGCCACCGAACCCAAGTGCCTGGCAGTGACAGAGCTGGGGTCTTGCAGAGCAGCCCGTGAACAGGTGCAGGGTCATGAGCAGATTGTGTCTGTACCGGTAGTTAGGGTCCAGGGCACCAGCCCGGGGTGCTGGAGGACCAAGGTGCTAGGGAATTAGCTCAGCGTCATGCTCATGGGTGTCTCCTTGACACAGTTTAGCCCCAAGTGACATCCAGGCGCTTTGACTAGTATTCATAAGCACCTATTGTGCACATCCATCGTGTGCAGCACTTAAAAGGGAAAACACAGACGTGTAAGAACTAAAAATATGAGTTCCATCTGGAAGAAGCAAAAGTTGCGGACTGTGTTGATGAAGATGGCCCCATGACAAGATGGCGTTCATTCAATCACGCCTTTTTTTACTTTGAAATTGTGGATTAGCACCTATGATGAAGCAGACACAGTTCTGAAGACCTGTAGATGCCAGAGAGGAGTTAAATTCAGGCCTTGCCTCCCAGAAGGCAGCAGCATCATGGGCGAGATCAAGAATGTGTACAAATAATAGCAAAAAATAGTAATACCAGCTGTTTATTGTGCACTGACAATGAACCGGCCTCACAAAGTTGTTTCATCTAATTCTCACAATAGCTCGATGAGATGACTCTATTTTTGGCTTGGGTTTGCCTGGAGCTCTGAGAGAGGTCACTCTCTTGACTGAGGCTCCTGCAATTAAAAAGGAATCAAAAGTGAAACCAGTCCCATCTGTGCAAAACCATGCAGCTAATTTTCAGACTGCCCCACCTCTCGGAAGAACTGGAAGCAGGTATAAGCACACACCAAAACTGAGCTGGGAGAGAGACCACTATTTAAACTGGTCACCTTTTGGGTTCTTCCACCTGTGGGCACAATTGCAATACTACTCAAAACAACAATAACAAGATTTATTTACACGCAGGGAGAGCGTCAAGAGCCACAGAGACTGCAAGTGTGCAGTGATCTGACCCCAGTTACTGTGCAGTTTACAAAGCCCTAAAACCCTTCAAAGAGGGTGCCTTCTCGCCACTCCAGACCTAAACAAGTCTTTCAGAGAAGCACAGGTCTCAGTAGTCATCTTCTCGCAATTCCAAACCCAAAGGCATTTCATACAAAGTCTACTTTCCAGAAAGTTCAACTCTTCTCTGGGAAGCACACAGATGCCAGTTTTTTTCTTGTTTTCTGTAGGACACCAATTCCAAGTTCCCAGCAAGCTCTCCTCTCTTTGTCAGAGGTCCAGATTCCAGTTTCTAAACCAAAGGCCCTTATGTGGTATTTCTGGTAACTTTTCCTCTTCCCCGAGGTGGTCAACTTTTCAGGCCAAAGACCATCATCGCTCTCAGGGCTAAAGCCCATGATGGTTTTTCACAGCTTTTTCACAGCTGTTAAGCCCATGATGGTTTTTCACAGCTCTTATCCCCTCATGCCAGACTCTACCCACAGTGCTTCTTTCCTTGTTTGCCCTCAAGATGTGTATCATCTGGACAATTCTCCTTATTGGTGTTCCTTCTCAGCCGTGTTATCTGTCAGCCCCTGGTTAAAGAATCAGGACACAAAACTTCCCTTGATACATAGGGACTACAAAAATCTAGTGGTGATCTAGAAGTGTGAGTGCCCACACAGCTGGAGCTGAGATGAAGTGAGTCCTTGATAATTATCCACATTAACAGATGCCCCAATCCCCAACACACACCTTACTGTCTTGTACATAGCAGGTGCTCAATAAATTCTTGCTGGTTGGTTAAGCAAGTTCAACTGAGGCCTTGCTGAGCTTGCCCAGGCAGACTTCTGCTCCTTCTCACTTGCCCCTTCTAAGATAATGGATAAGCATTACCTTAATCCACCATGTCCCTAAAGAGAAATGGTGATACACTTCATCTTGCAGATGAGGAAACTGAGGCCACTGAGAAGTGAGGTTCAGACTTGAATCCAGGGACTATGAAGTTCAAGTTCTTTCCCTAGCCTTGGGTTTAACCAGGGGAATGACTCAAATTAGAGCATCAGAAGTAGTCCCTGAACCCTTCAAGCTCCACATGTCACCTCTTCCCCAGAGCCCAGGGCCCATTTGTCTCACTTGGAGCTTTATTAACATAGAGCCATCATGTGCTCTGACTCCAAGCCACCAGGATCCTAAAACTCTCTCTCTCTCATCACTTTCCACAATGGAAAATGTGTCCGACACCTGCCGGGTGACTTTGAGCTGCTGTCTGCAGACCCAGGCAGGAAGCCATCCTTTCAAAGTCATTCTATTCCCTCAACCAGTCAGGTTTCTCTGAGCTGCATCCTTTCAATTCTAGAATATATGTTTTTCCTTTTGTTGTTCACCCATGTCTTATAGGTGCTGGGACCAGGAGACATGGCTCCTGTGTATACAATACACAGGAGCCTTGTGTATACAATAGGGCACATTCCCCACAACTGGGCGCATAGTAGGTACACAGGAATTTGTGCCGTTGACCCAAGTCTTTATTCGGGCCATTTCTGCTATCTGTGTGCCCTCTTCCCCACTCTCCCGTTTGACTCTGTGTCACAAAGGTAACATTAAACACCTATCCTCCTCGATGAAAGGAAAGATCCATTCTTTGGGTACCTCCTGCATCAGGCACCTGGTGAACAGGGTTGGCCTGGAAAAGGGAACTCGGAAAACAACTGATGTGGCATGGAGTCAGCCCCTGCTCTTAATAGCCCCATTAATGTGGATAAGTCACCTCACCTCCCGGAGCTGCCATCAAATGAGAATTAGAATAGTGCCTGCCTCGTGATTTGGGGGAGGACACATAATGTAATATATTTTAAAGTATCTGGGCCTGTGCCTGGGAAATAACAGATACTCAATGAGTGCAGTGTGGAAATGCTTTGCTCAGAGCAATTTAAATAATAACGTATATGCTGCCACTTAATGAGCTACTACTGTGTCATGGACACAAAGCTAGAATTCCATGCCCATCGTTCATGCCCCATTAATTGAGCATTTACTATGTGCTCATAGTTCTAAGCACTTGGGGTTCATCAGTGAAAGAAATATGCAGACCATGAGCCCCTACCTTCATGAAGATTGGAGGTGATCAGGGAAGGTCTTGTGAAGGTAATGAAATTCAGAATGCATGCCCATCAGTTCCCCAGCAAATGACCTTGACCAATGTGGACAGGTGAGAGAGACCTGCGGCAGGTGTCCAAGCACCTGGTGAGGGAAGGAGCTGAGTGGACATTCTGGAGAAGAGCGTCAGGCCTGTACTTTCATTCGTTTCATCCCCCACAAAATGACTTGGGATTACCATCTCCATTGGAGAAACAATGAGCTGCCACTCAGAGGGCAGGGGGTCACACGTGAAGATCACAGAGGAAGCAGGGAACAGCTCTGGCTCATGACAAAGGCAGGCAAAGCACAAGGCCTTGATTTGATCCAGAGGTTGTTGCCTCAAGAGAAAGAGAAGGAACGCTTGCTCCCCTTCGGGGTTGCCCCCGCCGATCCAAGATCTCCTATTTACTCTGCCTCCAAGAATCTAGCACGGCTGTGTCATGTGACCACGACTCTGCCTGTATGCTTTCCAAGGGGCCCCGCGCTGGATGGACGGGAAGGAAAAAGGAAGCGTCACCTTCGTGTTCTGGGCTTGCCTCCTCCGTCTTGGAAAGCGAATCTCAGAACATCTGCTCCACCGCGCGCCAGCATATTAAACAGCCTCCGAAAATGTATTGTTGCCTCCTTCAATACATAGCAATTACATGGCGTGTTTTGCTCATTAGCGGGAAATTGACACAGAGGCAATCCTGCTTTTTTAAATTACCACTAATCTCACTGCACCTGTTTGGGAAGAAGACTGGGGGGGGGGGGGGGAAGAAGTCAGTAATAACCATTTCATGATATTTTAAAAACAAATACTTCCAAAACTCCCTTAAAAATAGCTTTTTTTGGATTTTCAGGCTCCCAACTTCTTTGAAGAGGAGCCCCTCAGCCTCCCCCCTCCCCCCACAGGCTGCGTCACTGCGTTGGCGTCACTGGCTTGAAAACCATGTCTCTGGGCACAAGGGAGGCAGGGAGATGAGCCCGATTTCCTCAAGGTTATTACAAGCAAGATGCTGTGGTTGGCCACATGTTCAAGGAGTTGGTGACCATGGCTAGCAACCAAAACACCTAGGAGGCTTGTGAACAGTTGAGGTCTCCAGGTGGTGACAAGGGTGCAGTGCTGACACAGGAGTCATGGGGCTCAGAGCTGGTCCAAATCACATAGCTTCTCCAGAGGGCCAGCTTCCCTTGCAAAGCCTCACTGCAGGCTTCTGCTGGGGTGCACAGGGTGACTGGCCACACCCAGCACAGAGGGTTCTGGCACATAGTAGGTGCTCAATAAACACACCTGAAGATATGCTTAGGGCACTGCTGCCAAGCAGCCCAGATTTCCTATGGGCTCCTGAGACTACCTGACTCTACAGGAGGCAGTTCACCCTGTGTCAAGCCTCTGGTTGGGTGATCTCAGGCTAACCTCTCTGTCTCTCTGAGTCATTGTTTTCTCGACTAGAAATCAAGACATTAATAATAAGTGTGTCTTGAGCTTGCTAGCTGGTTGGCAAGAGCAGTGTGGGGCTGCAAATGTTGAGGACTTGGAGAAGTGGTTGGGAATCATGACTGTTACCTTGGGGTTGGCCACTCCTTGGAGGAGGTGCCAGGAACAGTCTCCAATGAATGCAAAACTTAAGAGCTCCACAGGGTGGCAGGTGCATGATGGAGACGTGCAAGAAGAATCCACTCATGCATCTGAAAAACACTGATAGGTGTACTTTGGTGCAGCACAGGACTTAAACTGGGGGTGCAACAGAGAAGGAACACACTTGTCCAGATCACACATCCCTGTGCTCCGCCCTGATGTCTCAGGAGAGGAGTGAGTTGGTTTTTTAGGGCTACTGCTGACACAGAGTCACAAACTGGGGCCCCCAAACAACGGAAATGGATCTCTAATGGGTCTAAAGTCTGACATCAAGGTGTGGGCAAAGTTGGTTCCTTCTGGAAGTTCAGAGGGAACATCTGCATCTCTCCTCACTCTAGGGGTTGCCCACCACCTTGGCAGCCCTGGTTCATGGCTGTGTCCCTCCAATCTCTGTCTCTGTCATCACATGGCATCCTGATTTCTGTCTGGCTCCAAATTTCTCCCCTCTTCTTAGGGCACCAGTTAGAAAGTTAAGGTTCAGTCTAACTGGGTGTGAAATCTTTACTCAATTCATCCACAAGACCCCATTTCCAAATAAGGTGACAGTTACTGGCACAGGAGTTAAAATTTAGATACAGTTTTCAGGTGAACACAGTTGCACTCACTACAGAAAAGTAGGAGTTAAATATACATATATCAGAGCAGTGGATGTCATGACCACAATTAAGAGGAAGAAGGGGTATTTCAAGCAGGAGGTCAGATTGATGAGAGAGCTGCATGGATGAGGGCCTGAGTCCTCCAGATATTTGTGGTGACAGCATTGCTCTTTCAGAGCAGAGCAAGTGCAAAAGTCCTGTGGCAGGGCTGGGTGGTGCTCAGAATGTGCAATAGAGAGCAAAGAGGCCTGGATGGCAGAATGAGTAAGTAAGTAAGGGGAAGGAGGAAATGAAGTCAGTGACACTCTCTACTGGCTTAGCGGTCAAGGCTTCAGCTGTTACCCAGAATGAGTGGGAAGGTATAGAGTGTTTTGACCCATAAAATGACCTTGTGTGGTTTAGGCTCTGTAAGGATCTTTCCAGCTGATGCATGGACAGCAGATTATAAAAGGGCCAAGGATGGGAATGGGGCAACTGAAGGATGAAGAGAGAGTCTTGGAGTTTATCAATAGTCTTGGCCTGGTCATTATGTTTAACCCATTAAATCCCCCAAAGAAGGAAGAGCAACAGAGTGACCTATCACCCAAGTTGCATGTGAGTCAAAGCAGTGATCTTGTCATGTTGTGAGCCAGCAAGGAAGCTCTGGGATGAGGGACAATCAAATAACCTTTGATGCAATTGAATTTGAAATATACTTGCATCCTGCACACCTCATTGGTGTCAGGTTCTATTCACTGGGAATTTGGGGTGAAGAATTCAACCTCCCTATGGCAAAAGTATACCAGAGAAAGAAGGGGTTTCTTTGTGCACACGTGAAAAGATGCTGGTTCCTTCTGGGACATCTTGGTCATCTTACTGGAGGAGGTAACAGCTGAGCTGAAACTTCTGTAGGATTTGGGCATAAAGAGGTGCAGTGTGGACCTGTCTGAGGTTGGAGGAGGAAATTTAAGAAACTCATCTCATAAGAAAAGGCAAAAGTGTGTAGAGGGTGTGCTGAGGATAGGAGAAGCTGGCACTTCATGCCTCCCTCCTTCTGTATATCCTTTCTGAGTGTCCATGGTAAGACAGACACTGTGCTGGGTACTCAGAAGCAATGGTGAACAGGAAAATCCTGTCCCTCTTGGAGTCCACCAGCTGATGGGGTTTTAGTGCAGGGAGATTATGTGGCGGCATATTTTGAAGAAGGGGGTAGAGGGCATTTAAATGCCAAATCAAGCATTTGTGCTTGTTAATCAGGTATTGAGCAGCCATAATGGGTTGTAAGCAGGGGAATAAATTATTTTGTTGGACAAGAGATCATCATTTGAGCAACACATGTAGGATAGATTTTTAAAAAGGCCAGAGGCAGTGAGGTGAGTTGGCATCAAAAGAAAGACCTCAGAAGACCTGCCCTTCTCTGGGGCTAGCTGGTCAACCCTGTGTGGCCGGGAGGTGGAGGATGGTGCATCAGGGGATGAAGAACAGACTGCAGGGCTGGAAGGGATGAAAGGTTTCCATGGCAACCTTTGCTTGTCTGTAGCCAAGGTAGCTCTGCAAATTCCCTAGGCAAGATTCCTGTGGACCTTGAAGCCGCATCCCTGGCAGCTGAAAGCCTGACTTTAGAAAGACTGGGATGCAGTGGAATTAGAAGGTCTGCGGGAGAGACAGTAGAGGCAAAGCTATTAGACTGGAACCAGGACACAAGACAACCCTTGAAACCCTTTCTACAGGATCCTTTTCCTTCCTCCCAGCAGGGACTCTCCCAAGCCTGCCTCCAACCCCCCACCCCAAAAAACTAGGGCTTGCACCCTATACTGTGGGGGCTTGGGCCATCAGGAAAATGGGCTGACAATAGCTCCTTTCAGGATGTCATGACTTACAGTCCTGTTAGCCTAGCTTCTATGCAACATGTGATGCTGGAGAGGCAGGTTCAGAGGCCAGTGGCTATTTTTCTTTGGTACTGTTAGTAAGAAATGCTAGCCTGGCTATTGGCATACCAGGTTCTCTTCCAGACCAGCCACGAATGGCCCGTGACCTAATGACACTTCTGTCTACCTCTCCTTCTGTGCCTGGGGATACTGGTCCCTTTCCTGTGGCACCTCAAGCTCTCTGCCCAGAATGTGGTTGCCCTTGTTGCTGCTACCATCACTGTAGATGTCTGTTGCTAGTACTAGTGCTATCATTATAATCCCACACCACTAATCCCTGCTACAAAGGGCAAAGATGATGAGTTCTGCAACTATTCTACTTAGTTGAGAATATGAAACTATTCTCAACTAGACCAGAGCAGATAAGAGAACACCTTTTGATCTTCCCTTTTTGAGACATAGAAGTTAGATCTATATTATGCATCAAGACAAGATTACTTGTGACTGTTGACTTATTAGGCAAGTTAATTCTTAAATATTCCTTTGTCTTAGTCCTAATAATCGAACAAGCTCTCCTTTCTTTCAGTTCCCAGTCTGGCCCAACCCAGATGACCCAAAATGCTATTGAAAATCTCAAATATGGATGCATATGTGACATGGCTCTTCCTCCTTTAAAAAAAAAAAAGGCACATTCACCTGGGCCAGGTTAAGTTCACCAATAATTTTAACCTATCCAAGGTATTTGGCCACGGTGGACCTATTTGTTGGAGGGGAGGAAGGGGGTAGAGGGAAGGAGAAATGGGCCCTGTGGCTTTCTAAACCCAACACCCTCTGGTCACTCATCTGGAAAAGAAATTATCCTCTCCTGTCTCTCCAATGGAAAAGTCAAATTTTCCCCGTTGAATGCAATCTTTCTCTCTTCCTTCTTATTTACCAACACCTGAAAGGGGTGGGGGGAAGATATATCTAAGTTGTAAGCGCATCAAAGTTTCAGACCTGCTAGCACCACTGTTCACAACAGAGTCAATTAATCCCACAACATTTCTCCTGGGTTGTGTCGTTAATTGAATTAAATGAGATGGTATTTGTTGAATAGTTAGCACCGTGCCTGGAAATGTTTATTGCACAGAATTGAATCTGTAATGGGTAACGACTGTGAGCGTAGTGTTGCTGTTCTTAATTAGGGTGATTGATCATTGCCTCCATCAGCACAGCATGTAGAACTTCCAACCCTAAGTTTCAATGCATTTCCTCATGATGTCCTCTAGATCCCATCAGCTAAATGGGGTGGGGGGTTTCTCTACATGAGTCACATGACACTGTTAGGACACCCTTTTTCCCTTCACCTCCCAGGGCCATGTGCAAACATGCCTGCAGACTCCAGTCAGCTTCACAGGCATCAAAAGTGTGCTATTTTATGTCGTCAGAGTGGAGAGGTAGAGACATCGCTGCTATATCTGTCAGAGGGCCCTGGGACCCCTCCCACAGTTTGATGGCTGCCAGGCTGAGATGTTTCCCCCAGCCCAGGTCCACTTGGGCCTTCATGAACGAGGACCACTTGCAGAGCAGGAGGTTCCAATCATGTCAGTGTGAAATCAGGGCAAAATGGGCAGAAGCCTCTAACCAACACATCACATTTAAAATGAGGCTTCTGCCAGTCAGGTTCCTTCAGGTTGGTACCACCTGTGCTTAGCAGTTGCCAATCAAATGCAGTTTAACAGGACTTATTAACAAGGGGAAATAACCAGGGAAAACGAAAAGTCCTCAAAGCCAGAAGTGACCAGTTATCTCACCCCAATCACCATTTAGTCCAAAAGTCCCAAGCACATGTCCAAAATGATGCCCCTTTGCTCCTCCAAGCCTGAGAGGTAGGCACTCTGCAAAGTCCAGTCTTTCTCTGGTGTCTTCGCTTCTCCAGCATGCCATGCTGCTCCAAGGCCCTTCAAATTTCTTCCACAATTGCTGATGCACAAATCAGCTTTCCAAATCTGCTGCCTTGCTTCTGCTCCATGTGCTTCCTTTACCAGGCCCACTTCCAGCGCTGTCTGGCTACATCACCAGACCTGCCCTCAGCAGCCCCTGGTCACCCCGGACCTGCCATTCTGGCACCTGACTCCACACCAGCTATGTCTCTGCCAGCCACTTTCCTACCACGTGGCTCCTTGCCACCTCCAGCTCACTCTTCCAGGGGACTTCCCCTGACCAGGCAACGTGGGCCTGTTCTCTCAGTCCACCATTCTCGTCTCTTCTTTTTCCCCCACACTCCTCCCTTTTATCCCCCATTTTCACGCTTCCCATTTTCTCTTATGGGTTCTTTCAGACTCCACCCACTGGGGCATTTTAGCGCCCGTGGAATTTTCAACTGTATCACTACCCTGTATCAAGTGCACCAGCCACCAACGCAGGGTTGGCTTTTCAGAATCTGCTTGACTCTATCCCTGCTGCAGCCTCTTTTCTCTACTGGATTAATAAAGTTCCCTCCCTCCAGCCCCAAGTTCATGTCTACCTGGACTTCAGTGACCTTATTTGAGGTTTATAGAGTTGATGGATGCCATTGGGTAAGATGAAATTATAAGGGGGTGGGCAGGGGGAGAACTGAAGCCTGGTGTCCTCCTAAGAATGCCATGTGGAGACCCAGGAGAGATACAGCTGGCGGAGAGCAGCCTGTAATGATGTGGCAGAGATCGGATCATGCAGCTGCTAAACCAAAGCTCATGGAGAATAGCCAGGAGCTAGCAGAGGCGGGTAAAGGCAAGGAAGAGATGTGCCAAAGAGCCTTGACAAGGAGCCTGGCCATGCTTATACCTTGCTTTTGGACTGTCGGCCTCCAGGTTCACAGGAGAGGAAGTCAGTCTGTGTTGTTTTAAACCACCCAATTGGTAGTGCTCTGTTGGGTAGCAAGAGGAAGCTAATGCACCTACTCTTAACCTCGGTCTCCTGCAAGGAGCAGTGTGGCTCAACCCCATGTGTGGCCAGGGGGTTCAGTGAGGTGACCAACACCGAGTTTCAAACAGGGCTGAGGGACAAATGGTCTCTGATGAGTGGGCCTGGTCCCCGACTGTTCAGGAAGTCCAAGCCCTGTACGTGCTCTTGCCGAGTGCAGGCTGGATAGTGGCGGAGCTACAGCAGAGTCAAGGGAAAGTGCAGTAGCTGAAAGGGGTCTCTGAAGACCACCCGGCAGAGGAACTTACTGGCTGGAGCTTTGTACACATCGTCAAACCAATACTCAGGATGCCCTGCAGAGTTGCATTCATGTAGCTGCCTCCCTAAGCCACAAAGCCACACCTGTAAAATGGGAACAGCCACAGTCCCGCCTCCCAGCTTTGCAACTGACTGCACTCTGCAGCCTTATCCAAGGGCACTTGATAAATGAGAACCTCACTTGCTACTTAGATTGTTGTGACTCCCTCTGGGACACCGGGAAGAAACCGAGGGCAGAGAGGTCAAGGAACTCATCCGAGGTTGTACAGTCACTGAGATCTTGATCCGGGACTTGGAAGCTGGATTGACTCTGATCTCACGCATCACAGGTCCTCTCTGGAGAAGCAACTTCCCCCAGCTTCTAACGAGGAAATTGGGTGATCAGGGTAGGAGCTGAGGTTTCCAGAGTTGAAAGCAAAGGGCCAGTTGATGTTGCACAAAAGGCTGACACTCTTTAAGCTGGTGTTGGTGAGCAAGTGGAGAGGAGTTTGGTTTGAAGACCAAGAACCCCATGGGATTGAGCCTCCTGCAAGCTTGATGCAAATAACCCCAACAGCAGGAGCTGAAGCTGCCGAGAAAGTGTACCATGAATCCGCTGAGGCCCTGGCATCCTTATGCAATGCAGTAGCCCCAGAGACTACCCCACTGCCTGTGATGTCTGGAGGGGAGTCAAATGTGGTGGGTGTGTACAGCTGAGGCCAGAGGGGGCTGGGGCAGGCTTGGAGTCAGCTGTGCATTGAAATCCGGTCTCTGATTCCTCTGACAGACTTTGGGTCTTCATCCTTCACCTCCTTGCACCTCGGTTTCCACCACTGTAAAATGGTGCATGTCTACTGCTGGCTTGTCTTGGGACTCCAGAGCAGGGCCTTGCTCAGGCAGCCTAGAGCCTGCACGTCTTCGGTGCCCCCAGCAGAAGGGCAGTTTCTTCCGGGGCCACCCAGGGGCTTCCGTGGAGTTGGGAAGCCTCACCCCATGGCCAGTGAGACTCACAGTCCCTGAGCCAGGGTGCGCTCCAGACACACTCAGGTCATGCCTGCTGAGGCCGAAGGGCAGCGCTGGTACAGCTGCTCCAGCCTCTGGCAGATGATGAGGACCCCATTCATCTCCTGGAGGCAGTTAGCCACCCACCTGCCCCCCCATCCCACGTCAAGAGATCACCACCCCCATCTGAAGCCACCAGGGCAGTATAACTCCAAGAGGACTCTACAGACCAGTAGCCACACAGCACCCCTAGGAACCGGGGAGAGCTGCTGAATCTTGCCCCCCATCCCAGACCTATGGAATCAGAGTCTACCTTTACACATCAGCTTCAGGTGACTCAGACACACACTGGAGTTCAAGGAGTGCGGGCCTAGAGAATAAGAAAAAGTGAAGGACTGGAGAGAGCAGAACCCTGGTGGCTGAGATTTTTAGTCATTTATGGACTTACTTTTAGTTTCGCATCTGAAGGCTGCCTTCTGAGAACCTTCAAAAAACTTTTTGGAAGAAGCATTCCTCATTCCAAATGTGTACCCCCGCTCTGGAAATTAGCAGAGTGATGTGATGAATGATAACAACAAGTCTGTGACACACACACACACACACACACGCACCCCTAGAAGAGCGGGTCTTCATAGTTGCACCCATTTTACAGATTTGAAATCTAAGGGGAGCATTAAAAGCTGGGCCTTCAATTAGGTTCTTCTGGCCCTAGATCCCTCTTTGGCCACCTTCTGTCTGGGGTTGGCAGGGCCGGGGAGGGGGGGGGCGGGCATCTCCAGGTAATCCTGATGCTCTGCTCCAATACAAGCTCTGCTCACCAGCCTCTATTGGCTTTGTTGTTGTCCTGCTCTCGCTGCTATGTCTGTTTTTCTGATTGCATTTATGGTCCCCAAGCCTTACTTTAGGCTGCCTTTCCTGCCTCCCATCCATGGTGGGAGTCCGCTCTACCCAGTTCCCTCTTCTACTGGCATTAAAAATAGCACAAGCACAGTTTTCAGAGCCCTGGATTTCATTTCCAAACCCACAGTGACTCGCTTGTTGCTCCTATGGAATAGTTGCCCACAAAATGTTTGATGAATTCAGCTTATTTAGTTGGACTCTATTTAGTTCATGAGCATTAGTTCAGTACTACTTAGTTGGACTATTTAATCGGGTTTATTGCATACATTCTCAATAAGGGCACGATTGTTCCCCGAGGGATGAAATTTGTTTGGGGGGGGTTTCAGTGTGTGTACAAACCACTGCTCTGCGATGAACAGATATATAGTCTAGCCTTAGAATTATATTTTCAAGGAAAAATTATCTTAAAAGGTGGCTGAGATGAGCAGCAATGAAAAATAAAATGCTTGATAAATAAATTTATAATATAATTCATTCAAAGTTAGCGTTTAAAAATCTCAACCACAAAACACAAATAGAGCAAATAACTCAGTAATTCCTGATATGAACCATTCGTGGAAGCTCATAGGGAATGTTTATTCTTCATGGAGGTCAAGTAAATACACCTGTAAATGCCCCTAAGTGGCCACCCACACTGGACTAAATGAGCTTAAAACGTTTGAACCAATAAAGCTGGGTGCTGGCGCTGGCCAGGTCATTGTAAACAGGTATGTGCCAATGCCTTGTCATTTGAAAGACCCCTTAGGACAGCAACATGGTAATTGTATTCAGCTGGAGCTGTGAAAAATCCTTCTGCCCTTTGATCAAAGAATTTCATTCCAGGGAATCTGTGTGTGGAAATGGAGTCCATGGTAGTTTGCATAAACACGCTCAGCGGTGGGGGAGGGGGAGCCAAGCAGGGGAGGAGGAAGCAGGCAGGGGGAGCGATATGTCCAGTTAAATCACACCCATGAAGCGCCTGACACAGCCTAGCACCTGGCCGAATACCTATGCTCCCCAACCCAGCAATAGTGGACCAGGAAGACCTGAGTATCTGTCCAATCTGGGGGAAGGGGAGGCCTTTGGGAAGGAAGCTCAGGGTCAGGGTCAAATTGCAGAAAGCCCAGAGTCCCAGCCCAGCAAGCTAAGACAGTGGACAGTGACCAGATGGGGGGATCCCTACTCACTCTGCTCTTTGTCAGCGAGTGGCATAAATATGGGAGTTGTTCCCTGTGCTAGGATTTCTGTTCCCTGGTCCTCCCAGTGGGAGGTTGTTGGGAAAGCCAGGGTCTGGGGGTGCCAGCTAACTGGTATTGGTTAAGAGGCCCCCTGTGGAGCTGGACTGGGGCGCACCCTGCAAACTAGATCAAAAGAGAGCAGGACTTCTCTCCCACGGCCCGTTTTCCTCTAGCCTGGAGCAGGAAGGCATCTATTCTGAAGCATAAGCTAGCTCAGGCCCAGGCATCTGTGTTGACAAATTATCCTTTGCACCTCCCAGGAGCCTGGTTAATGCTTGAGGAGATCTGTGCAAATCCCCCGCAGCTTTCCACCAGGATGCCTGGAGAGAGACCCAGAATCCGCTCTGGTGTGTGAATTGCCAGACAGCTTGGGATTCCAGAGTCTGAGGGGTGCCCCTGAAAAAGAACATAAAGGAACATGAGCCCCCTGCCCCACCCCCCAGGATGTCGATGCGAAGGGCTTTCTGTCAGCTTTCTAAGCCTGGGCAAAAGTGCAGCACGGAGGCCAGACGGAGGACTCACTCTTGACCGGGAGGGTGGCTTTTGCCAAGACAGTGGGGATTAGGGCTGTCGCTGTCTATTCCAAGTGATCTCAGCACCATCTGGGCCCACAGTTCTGGGTTGTCACCTGAGCGTTCTCCAGGCCGCAGCACACAGGATCTGAGGAGACAGACCGGGGAGGGCCAACTGAGGCAGGTGTCCCAGCTCCCATGGGTATTCATTCAGCACAGGGGCAGGACTGGCCAAGACCCTGGGAGTGCAGCGAGAGGACACAGACAGGGCCCCTGCCCACCCAGAGCACAGTCCAGTGGGACGGTCATCACGTCATGTAAAAACCACGTGAAGTGGCATCTGGGAGTGCGGGCACTGTAGGTGCACATGAGGAGGCTACAGGCTGGCCTGGGAGATCAAAGAAGCGATGGCAGCTTAAGGCTGGAGCAGGATTAGGAGAAGTGGGGCGGGGAGAACTGCCCGTGCAGAGACCGTTGTCTTTGTCCTCCTTCTCCTGCCCTCTCTCCCTCCCTCCCTCCCTGCTCACAAAACACGACAGGAAAATGAATGAGGAAAGATGAACGTGGGGAGGAGAATGAGCACACAGGTGGAGAGAGGAGAAAATGGATCAGGGAACTAGGTGAAGACTGAGATGCAGATAAACGGGCAGGCACTCCAGGGATGAAAGGGAGGCGTGCGTGAACGCGTAGAGTAACAAGGGCTTATGGGGACAGTTGATAAGCTGACAGTCGAATAAAGGAGGTGGATAAGAGGCCAGTGAGTGAGGAGGAGACCCTCACATGAATGAAAAGCAGGTTTCTTCAGTTCCAGCTGTTCCCTGGGGCCAACGCGGACAAGGAATCTTCAAGGAACAGAATGCAGAAAACAGAAGCTTGTTCCTATCCCAGGGCCACAAGGCAGACATTTTCAGACTTGTCTGCAACATCAGAATTACCGGAGCTTTAAGAAAACACAGGCCCTCAGTGTCACCCCAAAGATGTGATGAGTAGGCTGGGGTGTGAGGCTGGCACAAAGGTCACCAAGCTTTCCAGACTGTCCACCCCCTGCCAGGGCTGGGAAGCAATGCCACGGGTGTTGGTTCTCAAGTCTGCACCTGGACCAGCAGCATCAACATCACCTGAAACCTCGTGATGCAGGTCGTGGTCACATCTCCAGACTTGCTGGCCGGAAACTCTGGGGACAGAGACCAGCCCACAGGGGGTTCTGCGCTGGGTAGAGCCTGAGACCTGCAGCCATGGAGGACCATTGCCACCTGGGGGTTCATCCCAGGTAAGGGTCCTTCAAGGGGAAACTGTGTGGCTAGAGCAGGGAAGAGTCAGGTTAGATGGAAACAAGGGAAAGCCCGGATCAGCTCCTCAGCATGACTCCCCAGGCCACCATAGTCTCCATCAGGAGTTCTCAACTGGGGAGCTGGGCACAGAGGTTGAGAGATTTCTACCCTCCAAGGCATGGATGGCAATGTCCAGAGACGTTCTGAGTTGTCCCAACTTAGGTTGGAGGCTGCTACCGGCATCTAGTGGGTGCACGCCAGGGCTGCAGCTCAAGATCCCACAGTGCCCTGAACAACCTCCACCAAGAGAAGTATCCAGTCAGATGTCAGTAATGCTAAGGAAAAGAACTCCTGACCTAGGGGGATGCAGCCAGAAAGGCAGAGGAGAGAAGTGCCCAGTATGAAACACCTTCTTTCTGATCCCACTCCTTGAATTCATAGACACTCTGGTACTTTACTAGAGGAGACAAGCCAGAGAACAGACGTGACCCCCCACCACTAGTTTAGTCATTCCATAAACACATACCAAGGATTTGCTCTGCACATGGCTCTGTGTTGGCACAAAGGAGACAGGATGGTAGACCAGCATGCTGCCTGCCCTCCTGGAACTCACATGCAACAAAGATGCACAATTATGAAGATTCTTTTTTTAATTTATGTTATATATATATGTATATTACATCAGTGTGAACCCTGGGGTTCTCCCATTTCCTTAACACCCATTAACCATCTTAATCTTTTGTGCCCTCTGCCTCCCCCATTTTCTTTCTCCTCCTCTCTTGCTTTATGGTTCGGTTCTGCTGGTTGTTTCTAATTTTTCTTATTTGCTTGTTTGTTTTTTCCTATATCCATCATATAAATGAGAACTTCCCATATTTCTCTTTATCTTTCTGGCTTATATCTGCTAATATGAGTCCTTCTAGCTCCATCTATTTTGCTGCAAATGACATAATGTTTGCCCTCTTTGACTGATGCATAATATTCCATCATGTACATATACCACATTTTTTCAGCCATTCATCAGTTTGGGGGCATTTGGATTGTTTCCATATCTTGGCAATTGTAAACAGAGCTGCAGTAAATATGTACATACAGGTGTCCTTTTTAATTCGTGTTTTCATATCCTCTGGGTAGACTCCCAGTAGTGGGATTGCAGGGTTGAACAGAAATTCCACTTTCAATTGTTTGAGTCCTCCACACAGTCTTCCATATTGGCTGGACCAGTTTGCACTCCCACCAGCAGTGTAAGAGAGTTCCTTTTTCTCCACATCCATGCCAACACTTGTTGCTGCCTGTTTTTTTTTTTTTATATGGGTCATTCTTACTGGTGTAAGATGGTATCTCAGTGTGGTTTTAATTTGCAGCTCCCTGATTATTAGTGATATGGAGCATTCTTTCATATGCCTATTAGCCAGCTGTATCTCCTCTTTGGTGAAGTGTCTTTTTAGTTTTTCTCCCCATTTTTTGACTGGGCTATTTGCTTTGTTTTTGTTGAGCTGTAGGAGTTCTTTGTGGATCTTTGTTATCAGACTCTTATCACTTGTCTGGAGGGCAAAAATTTTCTCCCAGTCAATTGGGTTTCTTTTTGTTTTGTTTATTTTCTCTTTTGCTGTACAGTAATTATGAAGATTTTTAAATTTAAAGTGTCTGGGAAAGTCCTGTGGAGAAATTGTTGTCTCTGCTGAAGACTGAGGAAGGGCAGCCTGGGGAGTGGGAGCAGAGTGTAGAGGACCCCACAGCTTGGGTACCCCAATCTGCAAGGAGAATCAGGCTTCTGCATGCAGTTGACTGTGTTTGCTGATATGGAGGATGTTGCTGGGACATGGAGGAGAACAGGCATTTAACTCTAGTCAGCATTCAGAGTCTCATAGAAGCCCCAGGGAGTTTATCACATCTAAGACCCTGATACCATCTGTATTAGAAACAAGAATCTGACCAGACTGCTTGTGAAAGATTAGCTTTAGTTCTTTCAGGAGAATAAATGGCTTATACCAACTCTGGCTGCTTTATCGGCCTACTCCTGCCAGCCAGCCGCCCTCTCCCTCCATCAAGATGGCCACGGAAGGCCTCTCGGAATGAGTCTGTCATTTCCAATTCAGTCAAGCTAAAAAGGCTTTTGTAAGCATTCACTCTGCCCTGGGCCAGGCAGAGAGCTGTGGGAGGAGAAGCGTGTGAGGAGACATAGCCTCCACCTCTGAAAATCACACAGGCTCATAGGAGAGTAAGACTTTTATGTTTATTCGTCTGACTGATGCTGCCCAGATATCACCCCTTATGCCAGGTACTGTACCAGGCACTGAGAATGGAGAAAGGGAAGATGCAAACTCTATTCACCTGGTAGGTCAGATAGTTATAGGATGTATAAGTGAGCAGAGATCAGGGTATCATTAACCCAGCCACAAACCCAAAAGGGCTTCCTGGAAGAGGTGCTACCTGAATTAATAACTAAAAAGGTGATGTTATCAGTTGACTAAGAGAAAAAGATGGAGCAAAGTCACCACTGTGGGTCAAAACACAAACAACACAGCACATTTGATGATTAAAAAGTACCATGATAACACCTTGGTGTGAATTATCACACTTCTGAAAACCTTCAGTCATAGGCACTGCTGTGTATATTTTGTTCTGTGTTTAAATGATGAGACTTGGGTACAAGAACATGTTATACAGATAACAAATTATAGAATTGGACCCAAGCCCAGGCAGTCTGTTGGACCTCTATTTCTGAACACTATGCTTATACGATAAGTATCTGCAGTTATATGCGATGCTTATCATTAGATGATTGGGTTATAAAGGGTCTTGGGTGAGGTAGGGAGTGAAGGAGTCAAGACAGTGAATCAGATCTGGGATAGAATTAACATGACTTTGTTGGAAGGAGTAAAATTATATTCTGAGAGTAAAACCTGGAGGACTTTAAGCAGAGGAATAATATGGTCACAGTGGTGTTTTAGAAAAATCATTGAAGAAAGAGGATATTTTGGAGGGGGAGACTGGAGCCAAGAAAAGCAGTGAAGAAGCTGTCACAACTGTCCAGACAAAAGATGACAGCATCTTGGGCCAGTGGGTGTGAAGGATGTGGTAGTGTTGACAGAGTGAATCATCAGAATACTTGAGGATTTATTGAACATGAATAGAAATGGGAGGTGTACAAATTTTTTAGCTGAGATAAGATCCCACTATCACTTGACGTAGGATGTCACAATAGCTAAAGTCTACCCAAAAATTGCATTTTTGTCCCGACAGAAAGAAAGACCTTTGGATTAAGATGAGGGATGGAGTCCTGGAGGCAGGAGGCTTGGGATCAATTGAGTTTGCAGGTTCGAGACTACCCTGGGCAACATAGTGAGACTTGGTCTCAGAAAAGCAGCCGGGCATAGTGGCAGGTGCCTGTAATCACAGCTACATGGGAGGCTGAGGTTGGGGGTGGCTTGAGTCCATGTTACCCCAGGCAACTTTAGTCTGCAGTATCCCGGGAAACATAGTGAAACCTAGTCTCAAAAAAAAGAAAAAAAGATGAGATATGGAATGTGTAGATGAAATTAACTGGCACCCAGGAAGGCAGAATAGTGATTATAGATACCTCTTTTTATCCTGAATAATTTTGCAGAGTTTGGGGGGAAATCTCCTTTGTAATGACTTTCTTTTTTTATTCTTTTTTGGCATTATTTTTGTTTTTTTAATTTATTTATATATAAATTTCACATCTTTGTAATCCCAGGGATTCACCCCCCCATTCCCTCCCTTTCTCCCCTGCCCCAAGTTGTGTGCTTCAGTTTAGTGGTTAGCTTGTTTTTGACTTTTCCTCATGGCTTTTGCTTATTTTTTCCTATATCCCATATATTAGTGAAATTTGGTTTCTTTTTCTTTTTGACTTGTTTCTGCTAATATGATTTCTTCTAAGTACATCCATGTTATAAAATCATCAAATTTGTCATTTGTAATTGATGCGTAATATTCCATTGTGTATATATACCACATCTTTTTCATCCAGTCATCTGTTTGGGGGCATTTGGGTTGCTTCCATGTCCTTGCAATTATAAATAGTGCTGCAGTAAACATTCGAGCGCAGGTGTCCCTTTGTACCCACATTGAGGTCTCTTTTGGATAGATTCCCAAGACAGCAATTGCTGGATCAAGTGGTAATTCCATTTTCATTAATTTGAGGCCTCCACACAGCTTTCCATAGTGGCTGGACCAGTTTACATTCCCACCAGCAGTGTAAGAGTGTTCCTTATTTTAATCTTTGTATATTTATTCATGTTTACCTTGTGGACTAGTATGTGGTCAATTTTAGAGAATGATCCATGTGCATTTGAGAAGAAGGTGTATTCTTTTCCTTGTGGAGGTAGTGTCAAGCAGATATCCAGTAGGTCTCTTTTGTCTAGGTCTTTTAAGGTTTTTGTGTCCTTGTGTAGCTTTTATTTCTCTGATCGTCCTTTGTTGAGAGTGGGGTATTGAAGTCTCCTACTACATATGTGTTTTCATCTATATTTGTTTTTAGTTCTCTTAGTAGCTGTCTTATGAATTTTGATGCACCCTCATTTGCTGAGTATAGGTTGATAATTTTTATGTCTTTTTGATGGGCTGACCCTTGAACTATAAGATAGTGACCTTCATTATCTTTGTCACTTTTTTTATTTTGAAATCTGCTTTGTCGACTATAAGAATAGCTACCCCCTGCCTTTTGGGGGGGACCATTTGCTTGTAGAATTGTTTTACATCCTTTTACCTGCAATCTATGCTTATCTTTTGGGATCAGATGTGTTTCTTGAAGACAGCAGAATGTTGGGTTCTGTCTTTTCATCCATCTGCAATTCTGTGTCTTTTGATTGATGAGTTTAGCCCATTGACATTTAGAGTAATTATTGATGTTTGAGGTTCTAACATTGAGTTCCTGGTGGTCATTTGTGGTTCTGTTTTAGTTTCTTATTTCTTTTCTTTTCTTTATTATTCATTCTTTTTATTCTTCTGCAGGTTTTGGTCTTAGAGCTTCTTGCAGGAGTTCTTGGAGTGGGGGTTTGGTGGTAGTAAATTTCTGGAGGCTTTGTTTGTCTGAGAAGGTTCTAATTTTTCCTTCATAAAGGAAGGGCAGTTTTGCTGGGTGGAGTACTCTTGGTTGACACTTTTTGTCTTGGAGTGATTTGAAGATGTGGCCCCATTCTCTCCTTGCTTGGAGTGTCTCTTCTGAGAAAGCTGAGGTCAGTCTAATGGGTTTTCCTTTGTAGGTTATCTGTTTCCTCTCTCTTGTTATTCTCATAATTTTTCTTTATCTTTGGCTCTTGAAAGTTTTACTATGATATGTCTTTCTGTGTTTCTTTCATTAAAGTAGTTTGGTGTCCTTTTTTTGCTTCCTGTATGTCTATTTTCATTTCTTTCTTTAGATTTGGAAAATTCTCCAATATTTCAGTGAAAAATCTTTCAGATCCTATGTCTTTCTCTTCTTCTGTGATTCCAATTACTCTTATATTTGTTTTCTTTAGGGTATCTGACAGATCTCTGATTTTTTTCTTCTATCTTCTTACTTTTCTCTCTCTCTTTCTCTTTCTTCATCCTCTCTACTTCTATATCCTTTAGTGTGCTGAGTCATTCTTCTATTTTTTTTCTAATCTGCTCTCCTGGCTTTTCCCTGCAATTTTGAGCGCTTCTATTACTCCTCTTATACACTGTGTCTCCTGCAACTTCTTGTTTAGGGAATTTCATTCTCCTATTTGTCAATGATACTGCTCATTTTGCTGCATTCTTTTCTATATTTTTCTGTTACTTCTTTTAGTTCATTGAAAACTTCCAACTTCTTACTTTCCCTTTTTCCCCCTCTTCCTTGGTCTCTTTGAGTGTTTTTATCATGTTGATTCTGAATTCTTTGTCTGATATGTAAAGCATTTCTTCCATGCCATCCATTTTAGTTTCTGCAGATTGTTTATCCTTTGGTGGTGAGTTCTTAGGGCTTGCTTGAGTATTTGTATTCTTCCTTCTTCCTGTGTTTTCCTTTTGGGCTTGCTCTATGTATTGAGTAACTATTGCTCTAGTATTAGTTGTGGTTAATTCTGCTTTTCTAGTTGTGGTTAATTAGTTGTGGTTAATTCTGCTTTTGTGCTTTTGCTGCTGTGGTGATTATATCTTGTTTCCGTTGGCCATTTGGGAGGACAAGTTCCTTTTCAGAGAGTGGATGTGGTGAGTAGATGTGGTTTCTATTGTATTGTCTGTCTTCTTTTTTTTCATTATTTCTCCTCTTTTAGATTGATGGGTCTTAAATATTTTTAGTGCCTCTGAGCATCTAGAGCTTGTCGTATAAACCTTTTTGACTGGAGCATCTCGATGCTCTTGAGTAGTGAGTGTCCTTGGTTCTCTAGTCTGTGCCTGTGCTGCACAGTGGCACCAGCACTTCTGGACTGCTGGGGTGCAGGCTTTTCACCTCTAAGTTGCTTTTCCCTGGGCCAGTAAAACTCAGTCTGTGCATAATGACTTTCAAAATAGTTTTTTCCCTTAAAGTGGAAAGCTGAAAAGCAGTCAAGATTGAGGAAACATGGGGTCATGGCTGCAGGAGTATGCTGCTCTAACTAGATTTTTCTTAATAGCAGATACCACTAAGAAAGAAAAAAAGCACAGATACAGAAATGTCAGGGAAGGCAAAAACCTGAGTATAGAGAAGGAGACCTCAGGAGAGAGTAAGATAGCAAAAGAGGTCAAGTAGATAAGAGGAGACTGGACTTGAAGAAATACCCCATGTGCCTTAATGAAGATGTAGGAGCTCTTAAGGTCACAATACTTTCAACTCACTTGGACTATAAAAAAAACATTTATTTTAAAGCTGTATTTGGGGGGGGGGGTTCCAAAATACAGTGTATTTTTATTACTATTATTATTTATTTTATTTTATATTGTTATCTACCCCAGGGTTCTCCCACCACCTTATCATCTGTGAACCACCATCTCAGTCTTTCATATTCCTGCCCTTCTCATGCTCTATGCTTCAAGTTTGCTAAAAATTAGTTTTAAATTTTTCTTGTCTTGTTGATTGTTTTCCCATTGTCCCTCTTATAAGTGAGACTATCCAGTAGTTTTCTTTTTCTTCCTGGCTATTTCTGCTAACATGACTCCTTCTAGCTCCATCCATGTTGTCGCAAAAGATGTTTTGCCTTTTTTATTGATGAATAGTGTTCAATAAGAAAACATATTTAGAGGAGGCACCCATGTGAGGCACTGTTTCCATCCTGAAATACCAACATGTTCCTGGGTACCCACAAGGTTTTCTAATACTGAAATTCTGACCTTGTCTGTCATGATCATAATTTGCAAGCTTCTTGACAAAAATTTTGTGATTTCTCTGCATTCAAAACAAAAACTGAGTCATGACTTATACATTATAAATTAGGTAGTATCTAAGTTTATGGATGTTTGATTATGTTTTGAGCAGTTACAAAATTATTTCTCCCCCCCTCCCCACCCAGAACTTGAATGAGAAGCTCATTCTCTCCCATGTATCCTGATTTGTTGCTCTTAGGGAACCAGTAAAGGAATAGAATTTGCAGTGCAGTGATAAACATGATTTTGCTCCACCTCATCCCTAGAACCAGCTGAGGAGGTGGATCTTATTATCCAGATTCTATCATCAGTGCAGAGCCCACAGGCCTAGATCCTAAGACCAGCTCCAAAGTGTTTCCTCTCTGTCTCATCCTTCCAAAGCTGTCACTAGTGTCCCTGTCTGCCAGAGCATGAGTGAAGGTTAATAAGACCTGCATGGTCATTGCTCAGCATCATTCCTAGCTGTGTATGTCTCCAGGTCACCAAATGGGGAACAGAAGTTCAAGTAAGTGCTATAAGGCATCCAAAGTGAATTGGTGAGTAAATAGCAGGCCCCAGATTTTGAACTCAGTTTGCTGAAGCCTCCATAAACCTTGTTCTCTTCCTGCTACTACATAACTTTGCTGATATCCTTTACCTCTTTAAACCACAAATTTAAGAAAAACTGGATCTCTGCTCAACTCTGCACAACTGTCTCAGCTATTCTTCGCCAAAATCATCTGAGATGGATCTTTCTGCAGTGACCTACATTACAGATCTGATCTTCCTCCCTAAATTCATGCCTACTCAGCATTTCTTTTCTTAGGAATGTCTCCCTCAAGTTACCCAACTAGAAGCCTGGATAACATTCTCAACAGCCTCCTCCCCTTCAACATAGCCCTGTTCATATTGTATCTTCCTCAAGATCTTAGACCCCAAGATCTGTCCTAAATCTTTTTCACCTCTCTGTGTCTACTGCTAGTGAGCCCTCATCATCTTTCGCCCTCTCCAAGCTCCAGCCAGAAAAGTAGAATGTTCCTGGCAAATCTAGAGATGTCATTTTCCTCCATTGCTATTTAAAATCCCCCATGGCTCTCAAGATAACTCTAAATCCTTTTGTGCAGACAGGTGAGATGACCTTTGTCATGAACTCTTGGATCAAGGTTTCCATTCACAAAATTCACTGTTGATGACCCAAAGAAATAAAAGCAAGGTCACTCTAATTCTGAATTCTTGACCGTTTCTGGGGTTGCACTTGCTAGAGTAAGCAACCACTGTAGCTGAAGAAGGGAGAGGGGAAGGAAAAATGGGGGAACCGGAGAGAGGGCAGTGGGAAGCAGGAAATATTAGTATTTGATGAGCTTGAGGAAACAGGAAATATTAGTATTTGATGACCTTGAGGGCACAAAGGTTGGCATCAGAGTGCAGACTGCCAGACCTCCCCAGCAGGAATCGTTGAAAGTAAGAATAATTATCTTGAATTTAGTTTCTTAAATTGATGTTCTGATCTTGTCGCTTTCCAGCTATGTGACTTTGAGCAAATCACTTAACCTCTCTGGGCTTCAGCTCTTCTTACTACACAAATGTAAATGAGGGCGATGAATAAGGCGAACTGCACAACCTCTGTTTAATACCTAAAGGGGTATTAGACTGAACCACATGAAATTGCTGTTATTTCACTTTTCCTCTTTGCTACTAACGTGTAACTTCATATATTCATACTTCAAACCAAGGATTGACAAACTTTGTCTTTAAAGAGCCAGAGAGAAAATATTTAAACTTTGCTGACCACCTGGCATCTGAGACAAGTACTCAGCTCCCCTTTGCAGCTGTGGACAATATGCAAAGGGAAAGCATGTCTGTGTTCCAATGAAACCATTTACAAGAATAGAGGTGGGACAGATTCGGCTCATGAGCTGTCGTTTGCCAGGCCCTGCTTTCAGCTCATGGGTTTTTCCTTATCAATAGTAATTCCTAATGTCAAATTTTCTCGGAGGAGCTATGTGCCCAGTAGTGTGGTGAGCAGCAAACCCAGCTTCATCTTCTCGCTCACATCCTCTCCCTGTAAGGCATGTAGAAGTGACTAGTAGTTACCTGGGGCTTGTGACAGTGTGACGATGTGGCAGGATGAGGCTCAGAGATGGGAAATGAGGCCAGATTTTTACAGTGACATGGAGGGTTAAATTCTTCCTTGAAGCAGAAACTCTCGAGGTACTTGCTCAAGTATTTGTTACACTTAGGAGGTAGGACAGCAGGCGATAAGAGTTTTGACCCACGAAGTCAGGTGTGGTGGTGCACACCTGTTGTCCAAGCACTGGGAGGCAAGAGTCTTGGAATCACTTGAGTTCTCAGGTTTGAGACTAACCCGGACAAAATAGCAAGACCTAGTCTCAAAAAAAGCAATCGGGTGCCATGGTGGACACCTGTAATCCCAGCTACCTGGGAGGCTGAGGCTGGGGATTGCTAAAATTCACGGTACCCCAAGCAACATAGCGAGACCTAGTCCAAAAAAAAAAAAGAGTTTGACTCACATCTTTTTTTTTTTTTTTTGCTTCTGTATCTTGTTCTGAGAAAATAACTTTTTCTTTCCTAACAATGGGCATTGTTCTTTGCCTGTTATTACAGGGGAAACAGTCCTGGTCAGTTAATAAAAGGTCTTTTTAATTAAACTTAAGACTCTGATCTATGTGTCTAGGGGGTGACCTCGCGACAGGCTCAGGGTGTGCCTATTGGACTAGCGGAGATCTCCGAGAGGGGAGGACCCACACAGGGCCGTGCATCCTGCTCCCCCTCTGAGCCCCCACTCTCAGTGACCTCATGCTGGGGCTGCAGGGCTGGTCACACCTTCCAGTCTCTGGAAACTCCTGATGGTAACGAGCTGTGAAGACCGAGGGTGATGTTGTTGCAGCTTCTTCAGCTCGCACCCCTGCACCTCTCTGCTTGACCTGAGAGGCAGTGGCTCAAGCTGCTTCCCTCTCCAGTCACCTGGGGAAGTCTTCTGAGCCTGACACCAATTCAGATCTGCCTTGTGCCAACAGAGCTCCGTGCATGCCAGTCCTGCGTCAGGAAGAAAATGAATGCTTCCACCAAATTAGGCCAAGTAATACCCGTTTTCTCTAGGGGGGTATTATTTAAATAGCATCAAAATCAATTTCCGTGCCATTAAATATTCTGGTCTGTGTTTTAATTGAGGCGATTACATAGTCCCCCAAAAAGAGAAGAGCTATTTGAAGACGCGCGTCTTCTCTCTCCCTCTCCCTGGAACAAGGAAATCACCACGGAGAGCTGCCGACCGCCAGTTACCCTGCCTCCATTCCTATTCATCTTCCTCAGCACTAACCTGGTTTATTATTTTTTCTTTAAGAAATGAAAATGGAGCTCTGAGAGGCACCCAGGGTGTCAGGAACTCTGAGTTCCTCAAATAGAATAAACCAGGTCATTCTGCCTTCTCCTTGCGGGCTTAGGTCTGGGGTTGGCTGCCAGGGGTCTGTGTCCCCATAGCCGGCAGGTATGTTTGGTCAAAGGGGAAGAGGAGCAAAGGTCACCCCTGACCTGGGCTCATCTCAGCTCCCCCTCCTGCTCAAGACTTCCGGTGCCTGTCTTCAGCCCAGCTACCCACTCCGCTTCCCTAAGGGAACCCCAGTCAGGTGTGGGAGTTGTGCTGCACACAAGTTGTTCCACTCTAGCACACTGAGCACCAGGAGAGAAGCCAGGACCAGCTAGTATTCTGGAGCTTTTGTTGGAAACAGACTAACCAAAGTAACTGCATTTTGTTTAAAACCTCCATTTTAATACCAATGTCCTCTCCCAGCCCTCAGTGGATAGGACCCGTCATGGCTGGCTGGCCCAACATCCTGTTTCTGCCCCCCTTATTCAGGTTGTTCCTGACAACCATCTTGTCTATCCGATAGATGATGGACACCAGCTTTGTCCTCCTGATAAATGATGGATGTCAGCATTATTGGAAACCCGTAGTTATGGGAACATGTCCTGCAGTTATGGGAACACATCCCACCATTATGGGAATGTGGGGATGTTCTCTGTAGTTATGGAACATGTCCTACACCTGCTTGCTTGCTTCACAATAGGGGATGGTGGTGGTTTTGTCCTATAAAAAGTTGTAACAGAAACTGCTGGGGTCTCGCTTGCCAATCTGGCTTGGGAACCCTGGTCCACCAGTAATAAACCCGCAGCCTTGAACTTCAATCAGAGTCCTTGTGTCTTGTTGAGTGGTCCTTGAGTTACAACAGCTTTCATTCTGGCTGCAGTTAATTTTCTGCCATTCTTCGTTTCACATCTGTCCTTCCTCCTAGGCTTTCCGCTCCAGGAGGTCAAAGACCAAGTCAGTCCTATTTCCACTGTGTCCCCAGAGACAAACTGATTGGCAGGCTTGGAGAAGGAGCCCGATTAAAGGAAGGAAGGGAAGAGGGAGGACTGGAAGAACCAAGGGAGGGAGGAAGCTGCAAGAAGACAGAATAGACACTGCCTACCACTTCTGAAGGGGGTTGAGGAAAGTGCCAACGAGAAATGGCTGTGACTTTCAAGATGATTCATCACATGGCTGAAAAGAGGGAGGGTATTTTCAACAGAAGGAATTGTGTAGATGAAGGCATTCTGATATTCCATCAACAGCTAACATTTAGCATTCTATTACAACAGATTACCTTATGATATCTAGATATCACTAGGCATATAATAAATACCCAACTTGCATCAGGATCAAGTTCTCAATGTCTTATACTATCTATGTTCATTTTCCAGAGATTACTGTAGTCCATTAGATAGTATACTTGTTTCTAGAATTACTACTAATATTGATAACCACGTATTGGTTTGATGAGCAGCTTCCAAAGACAACTTTGGACTATCTCTCTGAAATAGAAGCTCTTATTTACTGTCTTTAAAAAAAAAGTGCTAGCATTTATTGAGTGTCTACTATGTTCTAGCAGTTTCCACGTATCTACTTATTTAATAATCACTACCATTCTATGGCTGAATAAGGAGACTGGGGCCAGGGAGGGTCATTCTCCAAATTCACATTACTAGGAAGAGGAAAGGATATGATTCTGTGTTTCAATGACTCCAGATGTGCTTCTAACAGTGTGTCTTGATGCCCATCCTTCTGAAACATGGAGTTGGGAAGATATCAACTTGAGATATCAAGTTGAGGGTTGTCAGTAGATGCTTGAAGACAGAATGGAGAGCCAGTCATGTAACTGAACATCTTTCTATGGACCGCCTCGAAAACCAGACTAAGTTTTCTCCTTCCATTTATAAACAGTGTTTCCCAAACTGGAACTCTGTGGGAGTCTATTTTACACACATAAGAAAGCGAGATGTGGCTACCAGAGAGGGAGGGAATTTCATGTGCAAATGATTTGGAAAACATGTTCTAGTTGAAACCAAACTAGACACGTTTTCTTTTTGCTGCAGGACTTGCCAGGGCCTTTACCATAAAGGTCCTAGAGGAAAAGAAAGCATTTTCAAGCTTACTCCAGTGGCACACCTCTCAATGGGCCCCCAAATAGTGAAGCTGGGGATTGCTAGCATAAAAGAGGGTAACAAATTGAGGGAATTAAGGCAGGGGGATCACCAGGGCAGCAGGGAAGGTTCTAGATGGGGAGGTGCTGATGAATTTAAGACCCTCCTAGCCAGGATGTGCATGAAAGTCATGGGGGTGAGGGGTTGGCCTGCATCTGGCCCTCGGACATCAAAGAGAGCCTTCTACTCACCGTGAGGCAGTGGAAAGACACTGGCTCACACACATGGCATTACCCAAACAACATCATGTTGCTTCTGTGTAGAACAATGGGCTGGCTTTTCAGGGTAATTTAGTGAGTGTGGCATATCGCCCAGGCCATCAATTAAATTCCAATCCAATTTCCTTCCAGAGTATTCTCTGCCTCGGGAGTTCCTTTTCAACGTAGAGCAAATTTGGCTGATGAGGCAGGAAGATGGATCGGGCAAAATGCACAATGACTTTGCTTTTCATAAGCACCAACCTCTCCAGTTGTGTCTCTCTATCCAAAGGCAGTCACCTACATTAACAGAGAATGAGATAGAATCAGATCATGAGACTCTTTTAAAGCAATAAAAAAAAATCCTACCCAAGAGGCCAATCTTGAGGGGCTCAGTCAGGGAGTGGTCATGGTCATGTAATGATTAAATGTGCCTCCTAAACTGTCCTTCCAGCGTCGACTTCTTCCTCATCACAACCTACTCTTCCATCAGCAAAGAGAGGCATCAGGAACCTTAATCTGCTCTTATAACCCCTCGCTAAAAATCCCTCCGGAAGCATCCTAATGAACTCAGAATAAAACCTGGGTGGGAGGGAGGAGGCAGTGAGAACGTTGCATGAAAGGCAGGACAGGACACATCACAAGGACACATGCAGAATGACAGTAGCTTTTCCCCACTCAGCTGGCCCTCATGCTGGAGGGTTATTTGTGGAGGGAACTGCCCTTGTCATCATGAGGGTTTAGCAGCGTCCCTGGATGCTGCCTACTGGATGTTAATACACTCTCCACTCCAGTCATGATGACCAAAAATGTCTCCAGACCCTGCTGGGGTGAGAGGGGAAGACTACCCCCTATTAAGACCCACTGGCTGAGGAGGAAATCCTAGAAAGCAGGGTGTGTTTGAAGGAAAGTCTGGGAATCCATACTGACTGCTTTGCTTGCTGGGTATGAGAATTCTGGCATTGCTCTTTGCCTCTTGGGGTTTCAGTTTCCTCATCTGTAAAATGGGGATGATCACTTCTCTTCTGCAAGACGGTTGGCACGCGAATGAAGCAGGCAATGGATATAACTGTACGAGATTCAGGAAAAGTGCTGTAAAAACCTGATACAGGTAACTCAACGCAGTTCAGGGGAACTTTACTGGCATGATGATATGGCTGTGGGACTGTTGTGGAATATAACTTCTCACATGACCAGAACTCCAAAGGCAAATGTTCTCAAACATCAGTGAACTTGGGACTCGTCTGGGGTATTTGGTAAAAATACAGATCCCTTGGCCCCATCCTCTCCCCGCCCCCACAAAAAAATTTTAATTTACTTAAATGGAATGCCAGAACCTGCATTCAGAAATCATCGCAGAAGATTCTGCTACAAGTGGTTTTTTTGAGAAACACAAGTCTGCGGGAAGGGGAACCCCTGCCCCAGGTCCTGCACTAGCCATACCCAAGGCTTCCTGGCAAAAGGTCATGAGTTTAAATGGGGGCTGCGCACTATGTATAGTCGGAAACAACCCAAATGCCCCAAAACAGACAATTGGATGAAAAGATGTGGTGCATATAGACAATGGAATATTACTCATCAATTAACAATGACAAATTCGATGAATTTATGGTAACATGGATGTATCTAGAAGAAATCGTATTAGCAGAAACAAGTCAGAAAGAAAAAGACAGAAACCAAATGGTTTCACTAATATATGGACAACCAAATGTTGTCCATATAGTAGTTGGACAACCAACTACTGGGGGTGGGGGGTTTCCAGCTGGAGCGGCCAGGGAGGGGAGGTGGTAGGTGACTCCCAGGATTACAATGATGTGAGATATATTTAAATTAAAAAATTAAACAAACAAACTAATTAATTAATTAATTAATTAATTAATTAATAGGGGCTGTGGACACTGCAACCAGCAGCCAGCACTGTGACCGTGCCTTGGGGGTTGGAGGTTGTGCACTCATTGCATTTTCTGTGTTGCTTTCGAAGACTGAAGTTACCTTCCCACCCCATCTCTGATCCACCAGCCCCCACACGGACTTCATTTTTCATTTGCCTCTTACACAGCGTGGCTGCCTCCCAAACATAGTCTGATGCGAACGTTGCCCAGTTTCTGATCAAAAATTATGGTAAAACATTGTCTTGTCATGAGGCTAATAAAGCATGTTATCCTGCCTGTCACAGAAGTTGCCTTACAGATGCTGTTTGTGATCCGCCGGAGCCCAGCATTAATCTCCCTTCCACGCAGCTACGAGAAACAGTCTACCATGGGAAGATCGATATTGCATTATCTCGCCCCCCCACCCCCTGCTGTGGCCAGTGTGTTGTCATTCCCGTGCTAGGAGTGAGGGCACAGGGGAGAGGACCAGGAGTGGAGGGAAGGGAAACCACTGGAGAAGGGAAGGAATGCTCCTCTGGGGTCAGAGCTCTAGGAAAGCCAAGAACATAGGACGTGACTGAGGATACTAGCCCTGCAGACACAGAACCCCAACCGGGGTAAGCCTGTCTGCAGAAGCTTCAGGATAATAATGCCATTTTTCTGAACCTTGGTTTTCTTATCTATAAAGTGGGCACAAACATAAGACCTGACAGAGAAGGATTCTACTAGCTGTTGTCTGATGTAAGCCCAGTTCTTGGCACACAGCAGGGCCTCAGCTAGTGTTATTACTGATATTCTTGCTGTTGTTTTCATCTTCATCATGTTCTGGGTAACACTGGACAGGTCACTTCCCTCCTTGGTCTCAATAAACATCTTTGCCTCTTTAGAGAACAAAAACAAGAGGCTTAAATTGTAGTAACAGAATTAAGAGATTTTGGAAGCAGGTTGTTGATGCAATGACTGGGAAGGGTGGGGGGTGCGTGTATGTGTGTAAGCTTCTGTATGTCAGGCAGGTGAGCACTCCTTGTGAAAGAACTCATACCAACAAAGACATAGAGCCAAAAGAAAGTAAGAGCTAGGTTTGCAGAATTAAAGTTAGGAGTATCCCCAGCTGTATGTCTGTATGTCCTTGGAGACCTCTTGGAGATTTAAATTCTGGATTTCCATTCATTACAGAATTGCTGAGTTTCATCTTTGGAGCCCTCTTTTCCCCCTCTTTCTCACCCAAGAAGAGGTCAGAATGGCAAAGAGGAACGTGTTGCTTCCAACATGAATTGGGTGACCTCAGACTGGTTATTGAGAAACAGCCCCCTTAGGCTCTGCTAAGAGGCTTGGACCTTTTCCCTGCTTAGAGCCTCTGTCCCTCCAGGCCTCCTGCCTTCTTGAAACCATTGTGGGTGAGCCCAGCTTCCTGTATTCATTTCATGCTTAGTTAAAGAAGGAGTTGCAAGAAACGATCCTCACTCAAGGATGTAATGAGATGTCCACTAATGACCCAGACGCCAAAATGAGGATGAAGCGAGACCAACCAAGCCCTAGAAAATGCAAGTTTGTCTTGCAATAATGTCTGATCAGTCTCTGAATATTCTCTCAGTTCAGGTTTTTATCCAGACCATTCACTTAGTGTTTAGCACATGCTTTCATCCCCATGTCCTTGAAAGGAAATAAGAGAATCATCATAAAAGGAGTAATTATTATTTATATAAACAGGCTTCTGTCAGTCTGCTCATTGCTACATCACTGGAGATCAGGTGGATAAATTTGTTTATCAAAATTGAAAGATTTATACTAAATCTTTAGTAGTAACACTAAAGATGAACATTTCATGCTAGGCAAGCTACATCCTGTTGAAAATATACCCAATAGAAAATGATATAAAAGTACAGCAATAAAACCCCATAGAGTCAAGCATACCCCAACCTGGACACAACTCCAACACTCATCAACAGGAGGATGGACAAAGTGATATCTGCAGTGGAATATCACACAGCAATGAAAAAGGAAAGGCTTACCACTCCCTGTAACAACATGGACAAATCTCAGGAACATATTTAGTGGAAGAAACCAAAAACAAAAGAGAACATATGGCATCATTACCCAATGAATCCATCAACAGCCAAAGCAAATCTTCAACAGAAGGCAAAACAGGGGTTACCTTGAGGGGAGTTTGACCAGAAGTCACAGTATATGCTGGCAATGTTTGGCTTTCCAGTTGCTAATAGTACTGGTATGTCCTGCTTTAAGAAAGTTCATTGGGTGGGCTTTTCTACATCTGTGTCACACTCCAATAAAGATTAATGAAAAATATTGGGACCAAGACACTCTGTGGTTCCACAAAAGATTTTTCAGTTGGTGTTGGACACGAGAGACCTGAATGCTCACCAATGTGCCTATCACCCAGTTAGGCTGCATCTGGCTTTCTTATACCAAATGGAAAAGCTGAATTTTGTAGGTGTGGTAAAAGAAAAACCTCAGGGCATGCTTTCTCCTGGGCCCATAACTTCAGACAGGTGTAGGTGTGGGTGTGGGTGATGAGAGAAAAGTAGGGTCTCTGGGATTTGCTCACTTCTTTTCATCCTTAACCCCCTCTGAGAACAGGGCCTGTTCCCAACATATTTAATATTGCTTCCATATTGTTTAGGACAGTACCTGGCTCCCAGTGAGTTCACAGTACTGTTTGTGTTGTGTTTGTTGAATGACTGTGTGAGGGATAGGTGAATGAATTGCTTGCGAAAATTAAGTAAAAGAATGTATTTAGCATACTTTAAACAGTATCTGAGATAGGGGACAAAGCTAGAGGCTTTGACAAAGCTAAAAGCTTGTAAGTCAAACATCTGGATTTGAATCTCAGTTTCACCATCCTCTCCCAATATATTCTTGAGTGAGTGAATTTCCCTCTCTGAGCTTCAGTTTTCCCATTTATAAAGTATGGAAAGTAACAGTCCCTATATTAGAGAGTAGTTCTGAGGACCAGGTAAGATGACAAATGTAAAATATTTAGTATTTATAAAATTCAAAGAGTGGTAGCCATTATTGTCATTTGGTGAAAATTATTACAAAAATTTAGTAGCAGGGTTGTGACTGAAGCTGTGGTAATTGTTCGTGGAAAGGGAGGTGGGTGTCTTTCCTTCTTTATATCTTCACACCATTCTTTTCTCCAACCCACATGTGCTGAACCAACCTTGGCAGGGTTGACTGCCCAATGAATACAAGGACATCCTTCCCCCATCCCAGTGAAATGGCCCAGCGTCAGCGCGGATGGGCACAGTGCCTGTGAAGGGGCCCAGGTGGGCGCCAGGACACTGAGGCCTCTGTGTAGTCTCTGCTGACAACGGCTACTCTGAGGAACACAGAATCTACCGCCCCTGTGCTTCCCTCGAGCCCCACACCCAGCACCTGCACACTGGGAAGGCGAGCGGTGAAGGAAGGCTCTGTGTACTTTGGCCTCAGCCGCACACCCGAGGCATTGTTCTTCTTGGATTTGAGAGAGCGCCTCAGGCTCTTGCAGAGACTGGCTGGGCTCCAAGAGGCAGACATCAAGGCCCAGGAGTTAGGAAGTGGAAGCAGCTAGCCCTTGGCATTAAATGGTACAGCCCTCTCCCTGGCATGCACTAGGCTCATCTGCCTGGTGAGAACCTTGACCTTTAGGAGTTGAGGACAGATGGTGTGTGGTGTACCCCACATCCCAGCACAGAGGGTATACATGACTATGGAATGGGGCGGCCAGAGTGAGATGGGGCGAATTGAGATGGATTGGGGTGACATGGGATGGTATAGCATAGAATAGCATGGAATAGGGAGGGATGGACAAGGCAAGCTGAGATGGGATTGGATGGGTGGAATAGAATGGAATGACTTCTCTTATTGGAACCCAACTCCCCCCGCCCCAGAAGTTGACCTGGAAGTTGACCAGGCATGGACCTGGCATGAATGAAATCTCCTGAGAGAACAAGAGGGAATAGGAGCACGCAGAATGATTACTTCCTCCGAGTCGCAAAATTCTCAGCATGGCCCCCAAAGATAAACTATACCTGAAATTCACCTATCTGTAAGACAGCAGATCTGAAAGCCCTAAGAGACCACCTTCCTGGTACTCTACAAAACATTTTCAAATCCCCACCAGCTACTGGCTGTGTTGCTTTGGGCAAGTGGCTGTGCCTCTCTGGCCTCAGTTTCTTCATCTGCAAAATGAGGGTAATAAATAATGTCATCTACCTTCTAGGAGTATTCAGAAGAGTAAAGGGAATGATCCATGTTAAATCAAGCACTACATCTAGCGAGAACTTATTGGCATTAACCTTTACCGTCACCACCATCATCATCATCCCTGTTACCATCACTACCACCATTATTATCACCTTCACCATCTTCATACCTAACCCCATCACTATCACCACCCCTGAGGCCATCACCACCCCCACCATCATTACCACCACCATTATCATCACCCCTGTCATCATCACCATCCCCACCATCATCATCACCATCCCAGTCATCATCACCACCAAAGATGACTCAGGTAAGAGGAACACTTCCAGAACAACCCTCAGACTCCTATCCCCATTCTGGATTCAATCCAGATGATTGAATGCTTCACCCACTATTGTAGTCCCCAAGACCACCTTCAGTTTCAATAATTTGCTAGGACTCACAGATAAGAAGCCATCACACCCACGATAGTGGTTTATTGCAACAAAGACAGAGACTAATAAGAGCAAGAAGAACTTCACAAGAATTGCTGCACAAAGCTGAGTCTGGGAGAGAAGCTAAAGCTTCCAGCTGTCCTCTACCAGAGAGGTCCTGAAAACAATACTGACTTCCAACAATGGTGAACCGTCACCCAGGAGAGCTCCCCTGAGCCTTGGGGCCCAAGGTTTTGTGGCATTTGTCACCAGGCATGGCTGCCCACACATGTGACTGACCATAGATGCCAGTCCCTCTAGAGATGAAACTGATACCTACCCAAGCTTTTCCGCAGAAGTCACACTGGCAGCATAAGTAGCTGGGAAGGCACTTCTCAGGGTGGTCCCAGGTCTTAGTAGATATGACCCAGGACTAAGTCCGGAGAAACAGTCAGGCATGAGCAGGGTATGGGCAATCCAGATCCATGAGCTCATCCATTGTGCACTGCCATTCCTCTTAAGGTTTTTTTTTATTTATTTGAACAAATTATTCCATTATACCGGGGGCAAAAGGGAGGCCCAGAGAGAAGAATGGGCTACCCAGAAGCCAAAGAATGAGTAAGAAGGCACCTGACTATCCTAATCCGAGTTTTTTCCTTTACACCACATGGTGAGCATGGGCTTCCATGACTCCATCTGTATGACAGCCAGTTCCTTTAGGTTCTGCCTCTGTGGAAGTTATTCTCCCACTTCTCCCTGCAGTATGGTCACGTGATCCTTTGCTAGCTGGGGGGGGGGGGGGGGGGTAGTTACTGGCTTCCTCTGTCCCCAGGGCTCCTGTCCTCAGGTCTCTGAGGGCCTCTTAGAGCTCAGCCTTCACTCTGGAGGCAGCATCCAGGCAGGGCTCAGGCCTTAGGCAGGAGGAGGGGTCCATGAACAGATACAAGTATCCTGGTTCAAATCCTGGTTTTGCCAGTTACCAATGTTTCCTCACCATTAGAATGAAGACAACAGGTACACCTCAGAGAAGGGGGGGGAAAGGATTTCAGTGCCACAGGTGTGGCCTTGAGATGCCTATTTATCTCCAGCAAATGAAGTTGTCCTCCTGTCTGAAGAGGGTCATCTCATCTCCAAACAAATCAAACCTCACGGCTGTGAAGTGCTCTGAACATCTCAAAGCTCAATGATACACATCACCCACCACCACCCCAATCTTTGTATCTTTAAGGTTGACCAAGCAAAGATCACTGTCTTAACCTGACAAAACACAGGCTCTGAGAGAGAGAATTTACACAGAATAATTTGGTGGTGAGACCAGAGCTTGGGCCAGGTGTCTGGGTTTCTGAATCTTCCCCATTCTGCTCCTGATTCATTTTTTTTTTGTATTGCTTACATATTTATATATTTGTGTATGTATATATGTATATATAAAACATCATTTTATTCCCCAGGGCTCTCCTACCACCATAACACCCATGAAGTGTCACCTTGATCTTTTGTTCTCTTCCTTTCCCTGATTCCTCCCTCTCTCCCCCTCCCTAGTTATATACTTTACTTCTGTTGTCAGCTTGTTAGTTTTGACCTTTTTTGACCTTTTGTTTTCCCTATATCCCCCCATAAGTGAAACCATCTGTTTTTATTTTATTTATTGGGGGGGGGTGTTCTTCTTAACCCCTTCCCCCCACTGGTGACTCCATCTCTTCTTTCACTGCCAGTTTTGGGTCAATTTTTAGTCCACTGGATTCTTCCTTTTCTTTCCTGGAGCAATGTTCTTTTGCCAGGTGTGGATGTGTTTTCCTGGGACATGGTGGCCTGTGCTTAGTTTTTCAAGTGTATCTTTGTTGCAGGCAGCCAGTTGATGTGTGTTTGCATCCTTTCAGTGCTTCCTCCTTCTTACTGGTTGTCTGCTCTGACCCAGCTTCTGTTGTATTTTGCTTCTTCTTTATAGTTCAGTCTCTGGCATTGGGAGCGTTTCTCCCAGTCGATGTGATGCTGATGTTCACGTAAAAAAATGTCTTGATCAGGATAGGCACTGGCCGATGGTTGGTCTGGTTCATCATGGGGCTGCTAACCATCTTTGTGGCTTTCCTCTCCGCATGAAATACAAGGGTGCTTTGCTCACAGTGAAGGCATCTCTGAATCAGAAATTCCGTTTCCATCTGTGGAAACCTTGGTGCTTGTATTTCTGAGCCAGTCTGTCTCTATAGTTACTCTCACAGCCCTGTGTCCCATGGATCTGAAATGTTCCTTTGTTCTGGGCTTTACTTCTTTCTCCTCACCTCCATCTTCATGTGTTTCTGCCGCTGAATTAGTGATTGAGTTGTTTCTGGTGAGGATTGACTGGATTTGGAGAAGATCAGAGGGAATGACCCCTACCTACCCTCCCACTACCCTCCACCACACCTGCCACAACCCCCCTTATTAGCCCACACATCCAACAGTCCCCCCCTGTCTGGGAGTGCTGTGTAGGAGGGCTGAACCACCCAAGCATGGGCCGCCATCTAGTTTTTGTCTTTTTCTTTCTATTTATGTTAGCATGATTCCTTCTAGGTTCATCCGTGTTATCACAAATGCATCCACTTTGTCTTTTTGATTGCTGAATATATTTCATCGTGTACATATACCACAACTTTCTGATCCTTTCGTCTGTTTTGGGACATTTGGGTTGTTTCCATATCCTGGCTGTTGTAAATAGGGCTACCATAAACATCTGAGTACAGGTGACCTTTTGAATTGGTGTCCTTTGGGTAGATTCCCAGAAGTGGGATTGCTGGATCAAATGGTAGTTCCACTTTCAGTAGCTTGAGGGTACTCCACCCAGTCTTCCATGCTTCTCATTCTTGTCTGAGAATTAGAGAAAATGAGTGAAGAGAAGTGGTGAACATGCTCCTAAGACACCTTCTGAACTGGCCAGCAGAGCACCTGGAGTCCCTCCCGGGTTGTATGGTCCATGCATGCTGTCATGGTTGTGCCTAGATGGCTTTCCTGGGTGGGACTTCCTCTCCAAGCTGTCATGTTCTGTCTCCCAGGCCTCCCTCAATGACTCACTGATTTTTCTGTACACAAATAAATCACACTGTGTTCCTCTCCCCCTCACTACAGCCGGAAATCACAAAAGTCACACCAAGAGATGTGATTGCAGGGAGGGGGTCCTGGTGGTGGGGAGTGGAGGTAGGAGGGAGAGGAACGTTTAAATGCTAATCCGTTGGCACCGATGTCAGCCCCAGTTAATCAAATTGTTAAAGATACAAAGGCAGCTCGCACCCGATGCCAGAAGCTATCTGGGCTCATTCACGAAGAAGATGGATGCACCGCCCAGCCGTGGCTCTGATGAGACATAACTGGACATAAAAGAATGTTCAAGGCTTTCTGAACTCAACATGAATTACAAAGGAGGCCCATTCGTGGGGGAAACCCAGCTCACAGAGGACAATTATCTGATAATTACTCTTGGAGTCGATACACTGAGACTCTTGTCTGTACAAGCCTGTCCTTTTCACACCTGCAGAGATACCCCCACCTTCCCCTCAGACTCCCCCAATGATGTTTACGCAGGAGGGGCAGGGGCAGCTCACATGTGCAGCTTGGTGCTTTGGGGGTGATGTCCAGCGTATCAAAATCTTCCCTCCACCCATATGAACTGGCATGTTGGGCAGTGCCAGGATAATGGAGAGAAAACAAGTTGCCCTGGCCCATCCTGCTAAGGCAAAATGTGGGATTTATGGAGACAGGGTGCCCTCCTCACATGCTCTGCTCTCCCACGAGGAATTGTGTTTTGTCATTAGGATAAGTAGGGGGTTACTTTAACTTAGAACACGTTGGCACACAGGATACTGTAAACCAAAGCATGCGTATCAAAGGCTGTTTATCAAGAACTCCTTGTTAGGATAACTGGTAACATGAACCACCTACAGTCCCTCCCTTAAAGGGCTGAACTTTCTGCAACAGCGGAGTCATGTTCTGCGTGGCCAGCACATGCATGATTTATTCAAGAGGTGTTTGTAAAGGACCTACTATGTGCCAGGCCTACAAACAAGAAGTTGGGTCTAAGGAGACAGTGAAGAGTAGGACAAGCTGGGTGGTTGCCCTGGAGAAACTTAGTCCTGGAGGCAAGACAAGAAAGAAACCAAACAAGACCGTTGATGTGATGGTTGTGCTGTGACTTAGCTCTTGCTGGCATGGTAAGCTAAGGGCAGGAGAGTAGATCTGGGAGAGACCACTGGCCCCTGGAAGGAGGGGCTTGGGAAGACCCCCTGGCTGCTGCAGATGAAATGGGCTAGAAATCCAGGAGGGAAATGGGGTCTTCTTAACAATGGCTCAGAGGTCCTAGGATTCCTACAATGTCTTTTTATACCACATCACTCCCTTTGCATCCCTTAAAGTGGGACTCAAGTCCTTTGGTGCATCATGACAATGAAGCTGCGCTCATTCGATTTCCCATTTGACATGTTGAATGGAACCGCCACATCTAGGCTGTCTATGGGGTCCAGCCTGCCCTAGGCATGTTCTGTGCTCTCTCTGACTACACAGCAGCACTGCCAATGATCACTTGCAGAGGACTGTTTTCAGAGTGATGAAGGTCCTTTGGTGGAGATGACTGCTAGGTGATCCCGGGTTTAGGAGGATCCTGCATGAGGTATTTTCTTGCCTCTCCTCCCATGAAAGGCAAAATGCTGATGGGAGAATTTGATGAGGCTTTGCTTTGGGGTCTCAGTTTTCTTCCCAGCCCCCATCTTCTGCAGGGTGCTTGTACTTCTCCTGTACCCAACACAGTGGAGATGTTGAATCACATTCAATCTAGGATCCCAGTGCCTTCCCTCCTGACACTCATTCCTCTACCAATTAATTCCTCTCTAGAGGAGGAAAGATGGGACTGGAACTCTGTCCATTTTAGTACTTGTAGTTCTGAAGATAAAGATTGATCGAAAAGAAAGAAAAGTTAGAGCTGATCAAGCTGAGAACAATATTTATTGGTGATGAGGCATCAGCTATCCAAGTGGCTCCTACTACTCATTCCTCCCCTGCTTCCCTGCTTCCCCTTGCTAATGAACTCAACAAATAGTTATTGAATTTCTCAACAATAAAGACACTATTATAGGTAATCGGTGATATATAGTGAGCAAAATAAACAAATGTATAGGTGTTCACTTTTCACCTATCACTATGTTAACTTAGCTTCATGAGAAGATACCGGGGAGCTATAACTCAGCAGCTATATAACTCAGCTATAACTCAACAGATTAGGGGGTGTCTGGTGATCCCCAGAGAGTCTAAATGAGCCAGTTACTCCACACTGGGGACATGGCTGGTCATAGGAGATGATGTTGCGTGGGTGTGAACCTTCTCACAGAGATGAAGAACAGGGAAACAAATCACCAAGGGTAATTTCTACTGCAATAGGCACTCAGGAGACTGGGACAGAAAGTCAACATCGGGATCTCTGGATGACCAGGGAGCCAGCCAAGCAGATGCACAGAAGAGAAGACAGCAGGACTGGCTGCAGAATGAATTAGAAAGGTTTAAGGAGGGAAAAAAAAGTGTGCGGTCTTACTATAGTTTGTGGGGTTGGGAAACATGATGTCAGAGAGATGCAAGTCCAAGACCCTAAGGTTCTTTTCAGACCATGGAGAAGAGTCTAGAGCTCACTCCCAGTGCATGGGAGCCAGGGGTGGGTTTTATGTGACAGGATCCTATGATCTAATGGCTGTGTTAAAATGCTACTCACCCCAGATAATATTTTTTTTTAGCTGGAAACAAAATCTGATCATTTGATCATTTCCAAGGGTTTATCTGATACAAAACCTGGATGTGGGAGAACCTCAGGGTAGACAATAATGTCATATATATGTGTGTGTGTGTATGCAGTCAATAAAAAAATTAAATTAAAAAAAATACCTGGGTGTGGGTCATTTTGGAGCTGAGGTGGGAAACCTGCAGGGACTGGCAGCTTCCTCTGCTTTTCCCCCACTGCCTGTCTTGCCACAGGCAAGGGTCTCCCTGGGTGGCTGATATTGCAGCCAAAGCCAAGACTTCCCAGCAGAGCATGCTGAGTTAGGTACAGTGCAGTGTGTTTAGCTACCCTGTGCTTAGCTGCACGGGGTAAAGGGGGGCCCTGAGGAGAGTCTCCCAAATCTGTGGGCTCTGCCTAGTTGACATGGGCAGTGGTGGGACATCACTCACCTCCCCAGTCCTTGTCTCTAACAGACACAAGGAGCCAGTGGGGGCAGCCTGCTAGCAGAGAAGCAGGCCTGCAGACCACAGCTGGACCCCTGTGCTGTGCTCCATTCCCTAAGGGCTTTGATGGGGAAACCTCAGGCACCACAGAAAAGCCTGAAGACAGTCCCACATGCTGCTGGCTTTCCTCCAGTGTCCTGGCTTCTCTGGGGGACCAGTGGCCAGCACACCCCAACACTTTGTTCAGATGGCCTCTCCTGTCCCAAGGGGAGCCAGAAAAGGAGGGGGAAGGGCAAGTCTTGTTTCTTGGGGACTCTGCACTGGAACAAAGCAGATAACCCCACCCCTAACAGAAACGTTCTCTGCCTCCCTCTGAAACTGACTAGCAAACCTCAGAAGGTTCATTGTTACTACCACTGTGACTAATGGTTATTCCTGTAAAAATAACACGCACATGGAAATGAATCAAACTGCATAAAGCGATGAGCAAAGAGTGAGTCCCTCTTGCACACCGAGCCTGCCTGGCTCGCTGAGGCAATCCCTATTACCTTATTCAAATGCATCCTGGACCCACCTGAGACCCATTATCCCCACTATCTCACCTTGATGTTTTTCCACTTCACACTGAATTTGCTGGCACATAGCTCTGCTGCTCTTTTTATGATAGCGGTGTCATTTTTGAATAGGTAATGCATGCACACCTGTGTAGCATACACAGACACACACGTGTA
Source organism: Uropsilus gracilis (assembly GCA_004024945.1). Taxonomy (NCBI): domain Eukaryota; kingdom Metazoa; phylum Chordata; class Mammalia; order Eulipotyphla; family Talpidae; genus Uropsilus; species Uropsilus gracilis. The sequence continues at coordinate 56,261 of PVHY01001560.1, read as the reverse complement.
TACGTACACATGCAGAGGCAGCTGTGAAAAGGATACAGTGATAGCTCTCCCCAAACCTTTATCATCCAGTCTCCTACTTCCAGCACCCCATCTCCCCTTTGGTCAGTGTAACTTTAAGGTATTGATCTTGGGGCAGATTGATCAAAACTCAGGGATCAACATTTCTCCAAAATGACCAGACCCAAGAAGGGGTAGAAGCGTGCCAAAAAAGGACAGAAAATGGCCCAGAGCTACAATCAGCTGATCTTGCCCGAAGTGTGCTTGAATCCTGCCTTGCTCCAGACTTGCTTTTAAGCTTTTCCCCTAGCCCCAACGTGGGTATATAACCAGCCTCAGTTGTACACTGGGTGCAGCATCTTGGACGGGTGCCTATCAGTCCCAGAAACCTCGCCTGGGCATGCTAATAAACATTTTGGCTTTTCTCCCACCAACTCGGAGTCCTGCCTTATTCTCTGGTCACTCTATTTAATGTATGCAGTCTTTCAATACCTACTGTCTTATAACTCCCCCTTTCAAGGAATTTTGCCCCCACATATGCAAATACAATCATGCAAATGGTCTTATTTTCTCTCCCTATTTTTACCAGACGTCTACAAACTTAGCCCACCTAGCTTTTTAGCATCACGGCCACCTCTTTGGTGCAGAGAGGGTTTCATAATCCCTTCGTGTGCATCTGCCTGGAGGTTCCTTAATTGATTTAACCATATTGATGGTTTCGTGGTTCATCTCCAAGTCTTTTGCTACAACAAGCAGGGCTGCCGCGTCGAACCTCATCTGTACATCATTTTGCACATGTGGAAACATCTCTGCTGGGTAAATTTCAGTCCTTTGTCTCAGAAATTCTTGCAAAAGTCCACATGGGTCAGCACCACAATCTATGGGTCCTGATTCCCACCCTGAGTGAGGCGGGGAACCAGGTTGTCTCCAGCTTACAGGGATGGGTCGTGTTCCGGTATTCATTTCTGAAGGTAGCCAGCATATGTTACCTGGCCCAGGCACTGACACTTAGAGGGTGAACGAACTAATTAATTAATTAATTAGCTAATTAATTAATTAATAGTGAAGGAAGAAATGATCAAATGTGAGTGGGAGAAGGAAATGCAGTTCTCACTCAATCCAACCTCCTTAGCTATAAAATGAGGATTATACTAAAATCTTCAACCATAAAATTCAGTGATATTAATGAAAAACACATCAGCTCCAGAAATATGAAGGAAGGTCTACTTAGTTCTGTTCAAGTCACCTGTTTGTTCACTGTAGTTAACCCGGTGGTTAGCCACCTGAGGTGACCTTACCTGCGCCAGGGGACATCTGGCAATGTCATAACTAGAGTAGGAGGCGGTGGCTGCTAGTGTCCAGTGGGTGGAAGTCAGTGACATGGCCAACATCCCGCCATGCTCGAGCAAGGCTGTTGCCTCCAACAAAAATTATCCAGCACAGACACAGGCAGAGCACGGACCAGCTTTCTGCGACTGTCCAGATGTTCTCAGTTTGGGATTTGTTTGGTGGTCCTGTTGTGGCTATCAAGTCTCGAATGCTTTACTCCATTGCTTGCTGTGCCATGTGCCAGAGGTAGCTCTGATCCTCTCTGATCTTTAAGTCTCTGTGCAGTTTGGAAGTGCAGATTCTAAACACCTTCTGCTCTGTAGATGCGCTAGTTTGCTTTCGGTTTTGTCTGTTGGGGCCACGCAAGTGAGCAGCACAGCCTGGCCAATTCCTTAGGGGGCAGTGTCAGAGCAACCACCGCCAACTCATGTGCTAACATTGATGACTCAGGAAAAGACAGTGACGTCTCTATGCTGCCATATGGCCACCGCTGCCTCTAGCAGTCCCACCTCCTAAGGTAGGATTTGGGGTACACGGGCAGCTGAGGGAAGGATGATCATCATCCCTGCCAGGAGGCTCCCTGACATTCAGAGGGGGGGCAGTGGCTCAGCGAGTGAGTGAGCCTTCTCTGTGTCTGCCCCTTCCCTCTCCATCACCAGGGCCGCACTGAATCGCTGCTCTTGTTTTTTCCCATTTAAGAAAGTATCAAGTGCTTATTAGGCACCTTTTGGAAAATCCCCCCGGAGGAGGAAGTTACATCTCTTTGGAGCTCTTTGGAGCCGTTCCCCTGAGTCCGGAATGGCTGCAGAGCAACTGGTTCTACCTGGTTGTTCCTAGTCATTTTCACACGTATCATCACATCTGATGTCTTGTTCTCTGTTTTTGTTTTTTCATTATGACCAATTTTATTTTACAGCTGTATCGTTGGACACTTTGTGGCAATATGTACTTCACCAATATTTATTTTTGCCTATTTTTATCCCCCCCCCAAAAAACAGTGTTTTTATACCTAATATCTTCCCAGTTGTAGTTAACTTAAGAGATGATTTATACTGTAGCCTCAGGGATGTCAAAACAATGAAGCAAATCTTGTCTTTTTGTTCTCTTCACTGAACTCAAGAGCAGCAGAATTCCCCAGTTTCTGGTTCTTCTGCTCCTTGTCCCACCCACATGGGCCAGTCTGACAGGGACCTACTGCCTGGTCTCCAGGAGTCCCAGCTACCCCGCAATGCACAGGCCTCAGCTACCCCACGATGCATGGGCCTCAGCTTCCGGAGCGGCAGCACTTGCTATGCTTTTCCCTGTTAATGGGATGCTTCCCAGCCTAATCTTCCATCTCCCCATCAAAATTAGGAAAAGCAGGGAGAGATGTGCTCCCTCCCCAAGTCAGATAGCTGAGCAAATGGTCCATCCTCCATTGCCTTCCACATCGCTCCATCCGGGGTGGGGGGGGTAGTGTCAGCAGGATGCATTTAATTAAAGCGCTGGCTCTGCTGTTTGATATCCGCATTTAGTTATCAGCTTGTGTCTGTCTGGATCTGCAGGGATCACATCCCAGAGTGTTGACTCTCGGGCCCGGCATCAGCCAGCAGAGAGTCAGCAGCCAAGGCTTTCACTCATTAAGTGATTGACAGCATTTGAATGGGGCACTGGATGTGCACGGCAGCGGAGGAATCAGCCAAATATGACTCTGCTGATTGGAAATGTTAAGTGCTTGGTGGAAAAGTTACATTTAGCCCAGCGGTCACAGCCCCGGGAAGGGCCAGCGCGGGAAGGGGCAGCCTACCCCTGCAAGTTATTAAGTATCTGGATCTCTGAGGCCCTGGAAGCCAATTTTCATGAATTCCCAGTGGGGCTGGCTTTCGCCTGGCCTCATCAGGCCCTTGAGGCTGCTAAGAACAAGGCCTCAGGCCTTGTAGGCTGCAAACACTGCAGATCACAGACACATGCTCCTCTGCCCTGGATGTGACCTTAAATTTGGAGTCAGCCAGCAAACCCCAGCATGTGTGCGCGCTGACCAGGGGAGAGCAGGGACAGGGAGGTGAGTTTCCCTAGGGGATCTGCAACGCCTCTCAGGACTCAGGCTCTCAGTGGGAAAGGACTGACGCTGCTAATGGACCTACTTCCTCCCAGGTTTAGACCTGCTGTGGTTGGGCCTGGCTTTGGCCCAGGGACCTGGCGATGGGAGTCGTGGGTGGGGGGCAAACTGATCTTGAGGCCCTTCCTCTTGCTCTTGTGCTCCTGCTGGCTGCACTGGAACTCCTGGGCTGGGCTGGCAAGGGCTGGTCTTGGACCTTGGGAAGGGTCACCACCCGCTGGACAATCTGCAATGCCAGGTCACAGGAAGGCCAAACTGACCAGGTCAGATCACGGGCTCCAGAATGTTCTTTCTTGGCAAACCTAAGAATTGCCAGAGGGGCTTCTCAATCTCGTTTCCCAGCCCCACCGCTGGAGAGTCTGGTGCGATGGGCCTTGCTGGGAAGAGCAAGAATTTGTTTTTTAACAAGAACCACAGTAGGGTGAGGAGTGTCAGCCAGAGGGTCATAAAGCCTTTAGCCTGCGGAAATACAGAGGAGAGGGTTGCATGAGGACAGTCCTCTTCAAACTGAGAAGCAGGAGAATCCAGTGGTCCTCCTATACTTCTTAAGGGTAGAGTGTGGGCTTCTGTATCAGGTAAACCGAGGTCTGAAGCCCAGCTTTTCTGTGTGGTGGTGGAAAGCTACTTGCTATCCCAAAGCCTCATTAGCTAATCCATAAAGTAGACTAGCAGTTTCTGTTGAAAAAGGGGCAGAATGATATAAGATTCAAAGCATTCTGCCCACCCCTGGTGTGTGATCCTATTTCGGGACCGCAGTCACACGTAGAATGCCAGCATCACTATTGTTACAGCCAGGATCCCGCGTGTCTTTTATCACCTGCCCTCACTTTCTCTCTCACCCTCCTAGCCCTCATATGAGCAAGAGGACATGGTGGTAAAGGGCTGCTGGAGACTAACATAGCCACAAGGGAGGATCGTGGTGCTTTGGTGGCAGGAGAGCTATGGTGACCACACGAGAAGGGAGAGAACCTGTATTGTCAGAGTATTAGCAGGATGTCACACAAAGGCGCCTCATTAATAAAAAAAAGTAAATTCTATTAAATATATAGTAGTAAATAGACAATGGGTAAATGCATAAGAATAACAACAACAATAATAATAATGTTGCTATAGGACCCAACAGATCTCAAGTCAAGATGGGGATTGAATCTGTCACTTTGTCTTTTTTAGCAAGATTAATAAAAGATTTCTAAGAATAATTGCTGATTACTGGATTACTTCGAAAACTGATGCTATCAGGACTGGAAAGCCCTCAGACCCCTCGCAGTCCAGGTCAGATGCCCACCTGACTGCAGGGAAAGAGGAAAGATGAGGTAGCCCACCCAATGACATGTGAGGACAATGACATATAGTGTCCAAAATAGGATCCTCCCGGACCAGCCCCGGCTACAGCCAAGTGTTCCACACTGAGTCTCACCTGGGTCTCTGGAGTCTCACCTGGGTCTCATCCCTCTACCATCTGCCCGTCACCTGTCAGTCTACAGAGATGGCCAACACCAATCATTTGATGGACACAAGTGAAAGCACAAAAACCATCCTTCTGGCCGGGTATGGTGGCTCGTGACTGTAAGCTTCAGTCTATGAAGTGGCCGGGGCTAGGGATCACGGTTCGAGTCCCGCCTGGGACCCGTAGCGAGACCTAGTTCCAAAAAAATAGCTGGACGTAGTGGCGCGTGCCTGTAATCCCAGCTACCTGGGAAGCTGAGGCTGTGGGTTGCTTGAGTCTGTGGTATCCTGGGCAACGAGAACCTGCGGTTCTATGGGCAAAAATCGCTATTTTAGACCTAGTCTAAAAACAAACAAACAAACAAACAAAAAAAAAAAAACACCCTTCTGAGCAGACTCACGCCCGATCTTGGCCATAAGGCTGATGGAGGAGCCATTATGAGGCTCAGAGGTTTGCCCGGGCTCTCAAGGCCAGGGCCAAGGCAGGATTTGAAGCCAGCCTGAGTCCGGGATCTCCACAGTACACCCCCCTCACCTTGGGCCAGACCCCTGCTCTGACCCCGGCACAACCGTGATCTGCCTGCAGGTCACCCGCACGCCCCTCTCCCCGTGCCTGTCCCAGCCCCTGCTCTGCCATCGACCAGGAGGCACATTGGCTGGTAATCAATGTTACACAACAGGAACATTTGTCGATGCCAGTTGCAAACTGTTGCCGTCTATATAGATTAAGCCGCTGCCGCCGACTCCATGAAAGTAAATGAGCCTTTCCAACAGCCGTGGAAATAAATTTAAATGACAGTGCTAGAGGGCCCAGAGACCGTGGCTGACTGAGAGTCTCCCTGCAGAAGATCTACAAGGACAGCTCTCAGTCTGGGTACCGCTATCTGAGGAACACTCTCCCTCTCTCTCTCTGGGGGTGATGATGGTGTTCGGAGGGCCCAGCTCTTGCTGGGGGCACGGGAACCGTGATGATAGCAAAAACAGTAACCTCAACCTCCACCTGCTGATCCCTCCCTGGGAGGCCCCCAGATGTGCATCCGCTTCACATGCTTCAACCTAGGAAGCAGGAAATTAAAGGTCCATTTTACAGCTGAGAAAACTGAGGTTCAGAAAGGTGAAGCCATTTGCCAGCTTGCAGTGGGCAGAACTGGGTCTCAAATAAGTAAGTGAAGGTGATTCAAGCATGGTTTTGCCTGGACCAGCTCCTATTTAAAATTACTAGGTGGTTTACGGTGATGACAAAATAAATCACAGGGAGTTAGGAGGCTCCACAAGGCCCACCAGGGCCTGGTCCTAACCTCCCTACCTCACCAACGTTTTCTCTAATCACCCTCTGCCCCCTGGCCTTCCTCAGCCAGATACCTGTGGCCTTCACACATCCCTCTGTCCTAAGCCTCCTCCGTGACTCTGAAATCCTGACTCCATCTGTGACTCCAACAAGGACACTTCTCTATTAGTTGCAAAACTTTCTCCTCCAGTCCCAGGAAATACAGCCTGAGTCCAGGCACATGGCTTGGTGATGACGGTGTATGACTGGGTCTCAGGATCCAGGTGTTCTTACCCCTTACCCTCTACCCATCAGCCCATCACCTTATCATGTCACAGTCTGCAGAGATAGCCAACATCGGTCATTTGATAAAAGCAAGAGCATGAAAGTCGCCCTTCTGAGCAGACCCACATCTGATCTTGGCCGTGAAACTGATAGAATGGCAGTTTCATAAAGTTTAGTGACTTGTCCAGGCTTCAAGGCCAGGGCCAGGGCCAGGGCAGGATTTGAAGCCAGCCTAACTCCAGAACCTCCGTGCTTTCAGTTTACAGTCCCTCCTCTGAGGGAATGTCCTTGTGTAGTGAGCAACCTGTCCAGCTGACCATGGCAGTCCTGAAAGGCGCACTGAGTTAGGGGCCTGTCCTCTTGGTCCTATTGGCATAAGAGTTTGTCCTTTTCAGTATTTTCACTTTGAATTCAACTAGTCCTACTTTCCTATTCCTTCCCTCTCCCAGAACATAGACAACTACATTTTAAGACTCTTGTGACCTCAGTCATGATCAGCCCTATGTTTCCAAGGGAATAAGAGGAAAGGAGGAAGGGTGGAAGGAAGGAAGGAAGGAAGGAAGGAAGGAAGGAAGGAAGGAAGGAAGGAAGGAAGGAAGGAAGGAAGGAAGGAAGGAAGGAAGGAAGGAAGGGAAGGAAGGAGGGAGGGAGGGAGGGAGGGAAGGAAGGAAGGAAGGAAGGAAGGAAGGAAGGAAGGAAGGAAGGAAGGAAGGAAGGAAGGAAGGAAGGAAGGGAGAAGGTAGCAGCCCTTTACTTGTTGATAGAGGGCTGCCAGCACTGGGAAGCCTTGGATGCCACCTGTGGAGTATGACTATGACCTAAGGTAGGGGACCCTAACCCCTTCAGCCCAAGTTAACCGCTGTCTTTTCTCCTTTTCCCAAGATGCACCACCAGAGGGAGACACTGGCCTCTTGGACACTGACCTGCCCTCAGGAGCACTGAGGAGCAGCGGTCTGAGCAAAGAGCACCCAGAAGAGAGGGTGACAATGGCACCTCTGAATCCAGGGAACCCAGCACAGTCTGGGGAAGAGCTTCTGGAGCCTGAGTTGGAAGGGGGAGCCCCCTCAGCCCCCTCAGCGCATCAAGACCCTGAGGCCCCATCGGCCCTGTCAACGCAGATTCCAGAAGAGGCGAGCAGCAAGCACAGCACCACCGCCAGGAAGAAGCTGCCCTCGCTCAGACAGGTGAACTTGGCCAGGAAACAGCTGAGGCCCAAGGCTACCTCCACGGCAGCCCTCCAGAGGATGGGGTCCCAGCCAGCATCTTCAGGCCCAGCCCTCCTCTCCTCCATCACTGAGAAACCCCACCCACCGGCTGACCTGGACCCAGTGGCCGCAGCAGGCGTGGGGACCCACCAGCTGTCCTCGGAGGAGCCCATCTGGCTGCACAGGAAAGAAAGTGCGGTCCCCACAACACCTGCACCCCTGCAGATCTCCCCCTTCACCTCGCAGGCCCTTATGGCTCACACGCTGCCCCAGAGACCAGACTCTGGGGAGCTGGTGGTACCTGAGGAGGCCCAAGAGACTCCTCCTGAAGACGCCAGTCCCATGACTTTGATGGACAAAGGCGAGAATGAGCTGACCGGGTCGGCCTCAGAGGAGAGTCAGGAGACCACCACGTCCACCATCATCACCACCACCGTCATCACCACTGAGCAGGCCCCAGGTAAGTGCCCTGACTCTCAGCCCTCCTGAGCCAGCCAGGAGGCACCCTGTCTGCTGGGGGAGGGGGGGTGGCAGGGACGTCCTTCCCTATCGTGAGTGACCATTTATGGTGCAGAGTTTCACTCTCTGGTTCAGAGTTAGCAAAGCCAATTTTTTTTGTCTTATAACAAACTGTATTTAATTTTATTTATTTATTCTAGAGAATGACAACTATCTCTGTATTGGCTGATTTTTTTAATTTAATTTTTATATTCTGTATATATATTACATTATTTGTATGTATGTGTATATATATATATATATATATATATATAACATTACTGTGTACCCCAGGGTTTTCCCAGTTCCCTAACACCTAATAACCATCCTGCTCTTTTGTGCCCTCCACCTCACCCACCTTCTACCTCCTCCTCCTTTCTCACACCTCCATGTTCAGCCCCATTGAACAAACCCATTTTGAAGATCAGGCACCTTATCTTTCGACTCTGAGACATCAAGTAACCTGCCCAAAGCCATACCTTGGAGCCAAATTCGGAAGTCTGCCCAGAAGACTGTAACCTTCTCAAAGGGGCTTCCATTTTCATCATTCGTGAGCTCCACTGGCCTTGATTACATGCGCTCCCTCCTTCCAGTTTTCCTTCTATTTCATTTTCCATCTTCAGACAGAAACCAAGTGTCACTCATACCTTGGTTTTGGACAGAAGTCACTGGCCAACTGATCAAAACGTGAACTCTGGGTTTGAATCCCACTTGCCGAGTGGCTCCGATCTGTCGCCCCAACCCACCCTGGACTTGAGTTTACTTTTCTGTCCCTGAAAGGATGCATGGGGTCACCTCTGCTGGGAACGGTGCCCAGCAGCATGTAGTAGTGATTATCTTTTGTCAACTGTGCTGCTGATGATCATGTTGATTCTGGAGCTGAAGAAGTAGGAATGGTGAGGGGTTGGGAGCTGGGGATCGCATGTGTCCCCAAAGTCCCTGTCTTTCCCCACAGCCCCTCTGAGCGATTCCTTCTAAGCTGCCCTCAGTGACCTAACTAAAGCGCTTCCCTCCAGCTCTCTGCAGCGTGAGCTTCTCTGATCCTGAAGGGTACATCGACTCCAATGACTACCCACCGCTACCCCTCAACAGCTTCCTGGAGTGCACGTACAACGTGACCGTCTACACTGGCTATGGGGTGGAGCTGCAGGTAACCAACCCCTAAGTCAGGCTTATTCACCCTAAGCCAGTTTGGTTCTCTTTACCTTAGTGAGGATAGCGTAAGCTGGGCTTCGGTGAGTGAATAGTGGACCGGGATCAGTACAAAACTGAAATAGCCGGGCACAATGGAAGGAGGAGACATGCTAGTGAATTGTGAGGTAGTGTGCTCAGAAGAAAGTCTTTTAATTTCTGCTTATCAAACACACATACACAATTCCCACCTGGTTCACTTAATCTGTAAGCTTTTGCCTCTAAACTAAGAATGGAAAATCAGAATGGGTTCAGACATCTGGGTTTTATTTAGTTGTTGTTTCTTTATTTCTTTATTTCAGAATTCATACATGCTCATTGCCATTTTTCATATTAGTCCACAGTGTGGCCTTGAGTAAGTTACAACCCACTCTGCACATCAGAGACAAAAGTAATGTCTATATAATGTTTTAACGCAAGTATCTGGTACAAAATAAGGTTCCAATTAGTATTAGTTACTATTTTTATTAAAACAGCTATTATTGTTATTATCATTCTTGTCATTTACCCTGAGAAACCAGCATGGTGCCCAGTACACAAAAGATGCTCAGAGTCAATGTATGGCTGGCAGATGGATGGATGGATGGATGGATGGATGGATGGATGGATGGATGGATGGATGGATGGATGGATGGATGGATGGATGGATGGGTGAATGCCTTATGTGGCAGGCAACTCTCTATCCAGAGTTACTCTGATTTATTATTCTCCCCATGCCATGAAATAAGAACTTGGTCTAATCATTCTGTCTGCTACATTCTGAATCTCAGCAGCCTCAGTGACAGCTGACAAACATAGCCTAGCATCTGGGTTTTAAGTTCCAGTTCTGTAGTTAAAACTGTATGACTTTAGGCAAGGAAGTTGCCCTCTCTGTGCCTCTTTACTCATATGTGAAACAGAGACAATAATGTTATGACTGCACAGGGTTTTGGAGTGAGGGATAAATGTTACAACACAGAGAGAGCATTTGGCCAGAATCTATAAGCAAGAGAGAGAGAGAGAGAGAAGGAAGGGGGTGGGAGAAAAGGTAGGAGGAAGACAGAGAGAGAAAGCTCAGTGGCTAGACCCACTTCACCCTGATTCCAGGGTGAATGGCTTACCCTTAGAAGCCCTCTATAAAGTGGACTGGAGAGAGGCTACCCACAGAGGGCAGGAGATGGAGGAAGGCCCTTTCAGGCCACATTAGAGATGAGGTTTCTCTAATAAGCAACAATGAATCATCAGAAGTTTTTGAATCAGGCTGGCCACGTGACCTGATCAGATCTTTCCTTGAGGAAGGTTCTTCTGAACTCACACAAGAACTATAAGAGCTAAACCCTGGAGAAGAACCTGGCATCTTTGCACTGAGCTTAGCATAGTAGGTAGCACCTAGTCAGTACTGAGTAATACTTGTGGAATTAAAATCAATTGGAGAAAAATGCATCTGGCATTTAATGAACACTTCCTGCTGTGTCTCCTCCTCTGTCAGGACAGTCGGATACCTTCAGTGGTCACAAGCTGCGTGCCAACATGGCCCTTGGCACCAGGGAATTTGGCAGTGTGCTGAAATAATTCAGCGACTGCCATAAAGGAGTCCATGCTTTTATGATGGACAGATGAGGAAACATTAGGGTGCCACTTGAAAAGATGTCCAGTGGGTATTGTAAATCACAGTGGAGGCATAAGCAAACTCCTTGGCAGTCAGAAAAGGTCACACAGAAGAGGGCAATTTTAGTGGGGCTTTGGCAAATAAGTAGGAGTTCTTGTAAAGAAAAGAAGAGTAAATTGTGTGGCCTGAAAGAGAGGGGTTCTTAGCCCTATTGACCCTCATTCAAACAAGGCAAGTGAGGACTACCTTGCTTGACAGAGCCAAAAGGGCTAGGATCTCAGGGCCTACTAGGTGAGGACAACTTCAAACTGGACATTAGAAATGGACTAAAGTCCCCACCCACCCCTATTTTCTCTGCTCAATGTCCTTGTGTACAATTGAAGTATCTCCCCTCTTTCTGCCCCAAGCCTAGAAAGTGGACCTGGCAAAGCAAGTATCTGGTTCTTTGAGGAAGCTCTGGGAGTTGGGGCCATCGTTTATTTTGTGAATAATAGAGTGGGTCTGAGAACACCCTAGAAACAAGCCCCTCCTCCCTTATTAGTACGTGCAGAAGTGGGCGAATATAGTCAGTCACCCTCTATATCCTCCTTGAGCACTCCCTGTATGCTGGGCACCAATCTACATACTGGAGGTACTGAGGAACATGGGAAGATCCCTCTCTCCTGGAACTTACATTCTGGTGGAATGTCTCTTCTGTCTCCCTGGAGACTGAACTCAGGCACAACCTGGCCCCAACCCCTGTTTCTACCAACCAGCTCCAAGGGAATTTGCTCCAGCTGCCTGCATCCAAAGGCTTCTCTTGCAGGGCCCAACTTACAGTTCCTTGTGTGCCTCTTCCCTCATCTTGGTTCTACTCTGTCCCCTCAACCTTTAGGGAGATGAGATGGACTAAGATATTCACAGATGTTTCCAGGGCTGGGACTTGGGCTCTGTCCCATTGCCTAGAGGTCTGTTGAGGGGTGCAGTAATGGCATTGCCTAGAACCATTTAGGGGTGCTGTATTAGCAATGCCTGACTTGGGGGTGTTGCATGTACCTGGGTCAGCTGGGAGTGTTGGAAGTACCTGGGGTGAGTTGGGGGCTCCGAATGTACCCAGGATGAATTGGGGGTACTGTATGTGCATGGGGTGAATTGGGAGCTCTGCATGTACCTAGGATGAGTTGGGGGTACTATATGTACCTGGGTAAATTGAGGGTGCTGTGTTGCAGTGCCTTGGCTGATTAGAGGCACCATGCTGGTAGCATTGTAGCATTGTGCAGGTAGCATTGTAACATGGGATGGTGCTGTTTGAAACAAGACTCAGGTCTCCTCTGTCTACCCCTGCCCATCCCCAGGTGAAGAATGTGAACCTGTCTGAGGGCGAGCTTCTCTCCATCCGTGGGGTGGATGGTCCCACCCTCACCGTCCTGGCCAACCAGACACTCCTGGTTGAGGGGCAGGTCATCAGAAGCCCCACCAATACCATCTCTGTCTACTTCCGGACCTTCCAGGAAGACGGCCTGGGGACCTTCCAGTTGCACTACCAGGGTAAGGGGGGCTAATGCTGGTGAGATGAAGTGGTTTGCCTCAGTTTCCCTCTGGAAGCAAACTCTCTGTTCCTGGGTGCCTCTGGTCATTTGGTGGAACCTATGGACCCTTTCTAGGGAAAATGTCTTCAAAAGCATAGCTAAGAAGTATACACTTTAAAGGGAAGCCAGTTGTATTGAGTTATAGTTGTCAAAATAATTGTTTTAATCTATGATCTATGTATTCTTTATTAGCCCATTAAATAATAACACCTCCTGGTGGTCCTGATAATCACTATAATTTCGAAGTGCTGAGGAACATAAGAAATATGTCAAGATCTCCATTACGATACGAAAATATCCATGATTCCTCCAGGTGACTAAGTCACAGGTTCTAGCAATACGTTCCGGTCTGTTGCTCACAGTCATGGTTGAGGGAAAAACGGCAGTTCTGTTAAAGGTTAATGAAAATAAGCAAACCACTTCGCTCTCTCCAGCCTATGGCTGAAAGCTCATGAACCCCGTGAGGGTTCACGGTCTCAACCACTAGGGTCTCTCAATGGGTCTTTCATTTTTGTTCAGGTATTGTCCCACCATGCTCCCATCACCCATACTGGAGGGGCAACATCCGTTCCAGGGGGAGGAGGAGAAGAGTGAGGTTCAGGGCCGCTGTTTTCATAGCTTCTAGCCACAGAGTATAAACAAACTCACATTGCTTTCTCTCCAGAACCCAAGCCCTAATCTCCCAGGATGGTTGTTTGCACAGTTATTTCCCACAGAGTTGGCTCTTCTAATTCTGATCCAAGGTTGTGCTTTTTTTAACAAACACCTAAGTTGCTTGTGCAGGCGGAGCTAACCCACCTACGTGGCCTTCCCCAGTGTGAGGGGGCATCTTATGTCCACGTGGAAAGGTTCAAGCCAGAAATGGGAACTTACTTTTCACCCCAAATCTGTTGTCACTGGGTAGTTAGAGTGGAGCCAGAGAAAGTGCTAGGCTGGCAGCCTCATACCAGATGGCAGGCTCTCACCAAGAGTCACATCCTCCGCCAGGGCTCGGGAGTCCCCAGGGGGCTTGGGCTTTGTGCTCAGCACAACTGGTTCCCAGGGTCAGTTGTCCATCGCTCCTCTGACAGACAACCGTGTGCCTCTCTTCCCAGCCTTCATGCTGAGCTGCAGCTTTCCCCGCCGGCCTGACTATGGGGACGTCACAGTGATGGACCTGCACTCGGGCGGGGTGGCCCACTTCCACTGCCACCTGGGCTATGAGCTCCAAGGCACCAAGACGCTGACATGTATCAATGCCTCCAAGCCCCATTGGAGCAGCCGGGAGCCCCTCTGCTCAGGTACATGTGGCCTCATCCAGATCATGAATGGAAGGTCTAGCCGGGGGAGACCAGTCCCCAGGGCACTGAGGCTGACCTCAGGGAGAGCACTCGGCCCAGAGAAGAGATGGCTCCCAAGATGGAGGACCACGGTCCTTTAATTTTGTGCGTGTGTGTGTGTGTGTGTGTGTGTGTGTGTGGTAATATGCACAATACCAGAAAATATACCATTAGTGACAGCCAGTACTTTCACAATGCTGTATAGCTCTCAGCACTTTTGAGATCCAGAACATCATCATCACCCCCAAAAATCACTCTGAATACTGATCACTCCCCATTCTTCCCTTGCCTGACCCTTGGCAACCATCAACTTTCTGTCTCTGGATTTGACAGTTCATAGACTTGCCATCACATTATATGTGATCATTTGTGTCTGGCTTCTTTCACAGAGCACCATATTTTCTAGGTCATTCCTGCTGTCACATGTATCATAACATCATTCCTTTTCATGGCTAAGTAATATTCCAATGTTTGTGGCTACAACACATTGCATCTGTTCATTCACTCACTCACAGAAATTTAATTGTTTCACTTTTTGGTTATTATGAATAGTGCTGCTGTGAACATTAGTGTATGTTTTCCTGCAGACACTTGTTTTCATTTCTCTTGGAAATGAAATGGAATTATCAGATTATATGGTAATTCTATGTTTAACTTTTTAATGAATCATCAAAATATTATCCCACAGTGGCTGGAGTAGAATATAGGCTACTTTTATTAACTGAATACCTACTATGTGCCAGGACATAAACCATATACAAGAAGAATATTGAGAAATTAAAACATAATTGAATGCATAGTCAGTGGAATCCAAAAATACAGCTGATGATAAGGTCTGAGGTCTAATTGTTGTGGTATCATCCCTCCAAGGCCCTTTCTAATTTTTTTCTTTTCACTATTACAGAGAAAAATAACCCAAACTGTAGTTACTCTCCATAACTTTCTCACGTTAATTTTTATCTATGTGTAAAATCAGAGAGGAATTAAACCTCAATTTATGCTAAGAAAGATGAATGGGGAATTATGGCTGGCAAATTGAAGCCAAACAGAGTCATCAGTCGGCTTAATAAGGCAAGAAAAGGGAACAGTGCAGCGGCAAATGAGTGGGAGCACCGGGAGAATAGATGCCTGGCACCCCCGCCAGAGACAGTGCCCTCCAGCTCCTCAGCTCTGGAGGCACAGGGCATTAATGCTGGCTACATGTTGAGCACCTCTTTGTGCCAAGGACTGTGCCAAGCACTTTATGTATCATTTCACCAACTGCTCATCGCAGTCCCCTAAGGAAGGAGCAGTTATCACCTACATACAGTGAGTAGATTCCAGGCTCAGAAAACCCCAGACTTGCCCTGGATCCACTCAGATAAATGCTATGGGTGAGGTCTGAACCTTCATTTTAGTCCAGGAAGGCAAACTGGATAAAGTAACTTGTTGCTCTGTCCGAGGTCCTGAAAGAAGTTCAGCTAGTTCTCCAGTCACCCGTGGAAAAACTCCCTTCCTGCCTGGGATCCACTAATTATGTAAAGCTGCAGTATCCCCTCCTGTCCGCCTGGGTTTTCTCCAGAAACTCTGGTTTCCTCCCACATTCTAAGGACATAAGCCTTAGGCTAATTGGGGTGTCTATGTTGTCCCTGTAGGAGCGTGTGGGTCGGGGCACAGTTTCCTTGCAAAGGAAGCACCCCCTGTACTGTACAGGGTTGGGTCCTATTTTTCACCCCCAGCTGCCAGAATGGGCTCTGTGAATAAGTGAATATTACCTGTGAATAAGTGAACTGGAATTAGTGGCTTGGAAAATGAATGAATACAAATGATTGTTTAAGATTGGAAGTGTTTGGGTCTCTAGAAGTTGATGTTTTGTGACCAGGACTATGTCCCACGAACTTGACCCTTGCATATGAAAATTAGCCCATGGAAAAAATGGCTTTGTTATACACCAGTTTGCTTAAAGTCAGAGTTTCCTAGACCCTATCAACAATGTTAAGTGAGAACTTAACATACAGATTTTCTTGGCACAGTAAAGTCCTAAGTAGAGAAGAATGTCATCTGCTTTTCACTCCTGCTGCAAGTTTGATTCAATCACCATCCTTCAACAAACATCTAATGAGAACAAAATACCCCTTAAGAATAAAAATAAAAATATATCTTTATATTTTTATACCTCACCTCTCATTCACAAATCATTTTTTCAACTTTTTTATTAGAAGTTATAAGATTGATTTTATAAATAAAGTAGCATGGAGCTGGTTTTAAAATTTAAGAAATATAATGTAGAGACAATAGGAGCAAATCATTGCTAAACTCAAGGTCTCAACTGAACCTTGCAAAATAGTTCATTGAAACAGGTCTGGTAACCAAGAACTTTCTTCAGCTGAAATAGAGTGAGCCTTTTTCTACATACCCAAGTGTTCTTGAGAATATGTTTTTAGTAACCATATGAATGGGCATATTTATTTCACCCAGCATCTGTGAGAGTACATCCATGTTACTACTCATTTTTTGCCCTTAGAAATTGATTCACACTTCACAGTTGAACAGTGAACATCCTCATTCATAAATTTTTGTGAAAATATCCAAATCTTTTCTTAGGATTAATTCCCCAGAAATGTAATTACTAGTGAATACACTTTCTAGATGTTTTTACCAAATTACCTTTCTGAAAGGTCATGGCAATTTGCATTCTAACCAGTCATGAATGAGAGTGACCATTTCCTACCACCTTGACCATTTCCTGCTTTATTTCTGCTTTTTACCCTGGCCAATTAGGTGGGTGAAAACAGAAGGGGGGGTTAGATTTGCATTTCTTTTATTATTAGGGAGGCTAAACTTTTTTAGTGCTTACTTGGTGCTTAAGTATTTCTTCTTTAATGAACTGCCTGTTATTATCCCTCATGATGCTGTTTTATAACCCAGAATTAGGGTGCAGCGAGACCGTGGAGAAACCCATCAATCACAGGCATTCACCCCTACCATGGAGCATCCATGATGTGTCTAATTGTGAACTGAACTCTCCTGTCCAGCAACAGGACTGGCAGACCTCTTTCATGAGCTCGCTCTTCCTGACTGTGAATGGTTGGGAATCCAGACCAGATGACATGCTCACTTCCTCTCTCTCTCTCTCTCTCTCTCTCTCTCTCTCTCTCTCTCTCTCTCTCTGTTCTCTGCTCTCTGCTCACACCCCTACTATCTCACTGCAGCTCCTTGTGGAGGAGCTGTGCACAATGCAACCATCGGACGCGTTCTCTCCCCAAGTCACTCCGGAAATGCCAGTGGAAGCCAGTTCTGCGTGTGGACCATCGAAGCTCCAGAAGGCCAAAAGTTGCATCTGCACTTTGAGAGGCTGTCACTGCATGATAAGGACAGGTAATCACCTCACACTTCCTCACTCAGTCACCTCCCTTCCTGGAGCCTTAGAATGTGGTTAGGCTTTGGTTTTGAAAAGGCTGAAACTTTGAAGTTAGGGATAGAAGATCTGGGGAGGGTGAAAAGGATCTGAGAGACCATTGGCTTTGATTTTCTCCTTTACACATTAGGAAACTGGGGTAGACAGAGGAAAAGAGACTTGCTCGGGTCAAGGAAAAGAAGTTAGAAGGGAATCTAGATGCCCCCCCCACATTGCACTGTCCCATTCTTTTTCCTGTACATCTTTTTGCAGCTGAACGATAAGGAGAACAATAAGGAGATGAACAATAAGGAGTTGTGCTGAACAATAAGGAGATGTTTTGTGACTAGCCATGCACTAGAGTCCATCAAGAGCGTTTAAAAAGTACAGAAATTTACCTCCTTTTATACTGGGTAGTTGATGTGGGAAAGCAGACATGTGCACAGGAAAGAAGTAGGGAGAAGTTACAAAACAAGTTACAAGAAGTTATAAATTATAAGAAGTTACAAAAACAAAAGTATAGGCTCTAACAGGGAATCCAGAATCCTGAAACTGATATTCTAGAATATTCTAGACCATTCTAGAAAATTTGGACCATAGCTCTTTAACTAATCTTAGTTTAGGTTATCTTGGAAACAGGCATAGTTATAGGATGTGGGAGGAAATAAAGTTGATCCTAGAAAGCAGTGGTAGAAACATGGGAAATTGAACAGAGAAGAAAATATGTGTTAATAGCAGGTGATGGTGTAGCAACTGGGATACCGTGCAACAGGGCCTCTGGAAAACTGTGTTGAGCAAGCCTTAATGGTCCTATTGGAGGATGAGGGAGCTAGGATATTTATCTACCACCCTCTGGCACCTAGCAAGGTATGAGGGATGTTCCTGAACACTAACTCACCAGCACTACCGGACATCCTGTGAACTGGTTGAGCTGACTGCTTCTCAGCAACTTTAGGTAGGAACCCAGCAGAAAATATGTTATCAGGGAGTTCCAAGGGCACCTGTGAGAAATAAACTTATCTATCTGAATGCAAAGCACAGGCACACAGAAACTGGGAGGACAACAAGATGTGAGTTCTTACTAACCTTTCTGCAGGGTGCCCCCAGCCCCAAGGCCAGCTGACAAAGTACATTTTCATTTAGTTTTTATGCTGGAGTACTGAGTTCTTATAATGGAGTATTAAGGAGTTACAACATTACCCAGACAACACTTAAATTCCTTCCCACAATTGCTAATATACATTAACTTTCTGTTTATTCCTTTTGGGGCCATTTGGCCTGTTTTACGTCACCTCAGTGAAGCCTGCCTTGGCTTTAACATTTTGTATTACTCAGAGATTTTCAGAAAAGAGTGGAATTCTGCTTTCCTCCGGCTTCTGCATTTTGCAGCTATCTCCTTGAGAGGGCAAAGCACAGCACATCTCCATGTACCTGAAGGTAGAAAATGACCAAGCAGCATTTCTCTCATCAGGGTGGGTGCTGATTGGCACTTGCGCATCTCCAGACTGCCAGCACTGAAAATTCTGAAACCCATCAGACTTTGATCTTAGAACCATAGAGTTCTGACTTCTTTGAAGTTTCAATCCTAGACGGTCGACTTCATTAGGTGGGCCAGGGTTCTTACAGCAACTGAATCATTTACCCAACTTTGAGCCCACCTCCCTCCAAGTGGTCCACTTTATCCTAAGTGAACTGTGGCGAATAAATTACAGGCTTAAAGCAGAGAGTATAGGATGGGGTCTCTAAAATGTGGCTTCTCAGTGCATCAGAATCATCTAAGAACATTTAAAATTGGATTCCCAGTCTTTCTTCCTGGAGACTGATTGAGAAGCCAGGCATGGGGAACCTGAGTGAGAACATTTTCTAATACTTAAATCTTGGATCACCTCTTCCAGATGGCTCTGGGGATAAGTCAAAGTTAAGTGCATATTAGACAGCAAGAATGAGAAGGAAACAAAGGTTAACCAAAATGAGTAATTTCTGAAAATCATTTAAATCTGGATAAGTGAGACAAACAGACACACAGGCAATGTAGTTAACTAGTAGTTTCTATGGGATTCTGAAGAGTTCTACAAAAGGCATAAATTGACAATCCATTTCTCAAGTGTGTAGCTAGGAAAGGTGTCTATAGAAGTTCATCAGGTTAAAGGTCAACACACACACACACACACACACAATGAAGATTCTCACTATCCTGAGAAGTGAGACCAACTTTATCTGTCCCGTGTTCTTCAGTGAAGAAAACCAGAGAAAATACTACAGTATACCACCGGCAAGTGTTCAAGACTAGATAAGGTTCCACGTAAGAAATGGGACCTTGGTCTAAATCTTGAAAAGAGATTGGACAAATGAACCCAAAAATAGAGTGTGGGGGGGAGTTGCCCAGCAGGGAAAGTAGGGGAAGCTGAGAGGACATATAAGTAGAATAGAAAATTCACATGGATGTTGGGGGGATAGGGGTCTATAATAAAGGTCTTTTCAAGAGCAAGAAGAGGAAATAAAACTAGCAAGGTAAATTGGGGTCTGAAGGACTTTGAATGCCAGTCATAGAGAAACATGGAAGGACTTTGAATAGAAGAATATAAAGAAAGATTTTAAGATAATGTTCTGATTCCCCCTAAAAGGAAGTCTGTCCAAACTACAGTGTCATAAAATGCAACATAAAAGGAAGGTTCTCCGGTCAACAGATTTGAGGGATGCCATATACCATATTCCTGTCTTGGAAGATACTCGTGTACTCATGCAGCAAAGATACTAACAAGTCCCACAGATAATCATTTTATTTAACCCAAGATTTCCCAAACCCAAGATTTCCCAAACCATAACCCACATGTGAATTTGAGATAAAAGCATATTGCTTTTTCAAAAAACATAGCTAGAAATTCACTTTCTTGGGAAGATGAACAGACTACAGACATTGTGAAGTCTTGAAGTTCTCCTCCAGAGTGATCTTCTTGGCCAAAGGTTTTGAGTTTTTGGAAAAGCAACCCTGAGTCATGCGCTTCAAGCTAGAACAAAGTCAGTAAGGGTTGGCGAACCATGAAGAGACCCACTCCACTCCTGGGATAGCCCCTGGAACTCATCCTAGATGTCTCCCTAAGTTAGCCTTGCCAGACTCAAGACAAACCATGGCTTCAAAACATTTATGCACTTCAGTGACGTTAGAAATTCATCTGAAGAACATAAACCCTTTTTATGATCATAGTAAAAAAAATGCAAAGAATTGAAAATGCCTGTTTATGGCCCCATAAAAGAAACTCACCTAATTCATGTACTGTTTTCTTCCCCAACTTTGCATAATTTCTTTAAAAATAACAGGGCTAGCAAGGAGTCAAGTATCAAATGGTTTTAATAACAGTAAAAATGAATACCAATATTTTGTGTAATGCATTTCATTTTTCCAGGGCATTTGATCCTGTCATATTCTCAAAGCCCACATCTAAGATAGTTAAGAAGATGTTATGACTCTTCCTTTCATAGTTATGGAAACTGACACCCAAGAAGTGTTGAGATTTATGCAAATTCAGCAGGTGGGGAATTTGGGAACCAGAAATCAGAACTCTGACTCCACACACAGTGCTCTTAAGAAACAAGTATTGGAGACACAGCCTGTCAGGGGTCAAGTGCATAATAAATTTTGCTTCTATAGCCACTTGGCATTTTATACACATGATCTCTAGCCTCATGCTTGGTGTAGGTGTGCTTGCATCATTTTACAGGTGAAAAAACAAAGGCTCTGTGAGGTGAAGTATCCTTGTCCACACACAGCTCAGAAGTTTCAGAGACCAGCACCCTGACCTTCTAACTGTAGGTGCCACTGTTCCAGAAATGACAATAACCCACTAATCCCTAATGATGATCAATATCGACTCATTAATCCAGTTTATTATATCATGCATGTCATTTTCCTTACACTTCAGAGTCAGTCCATGAGTAGCCTCAGATAGGTGTCCTAGAGCGAGTAGAAGGGTGTCTGAGAAAATTCAGGGCACGTCAAGATTTGCATCTGAGACTCCAGAGACAGTGTTCTCCCTGCTGCATCACGACCCTCCTCTCCTCTCCACTGTCAGGATGATGGTCTACAGCGGGCTGACCAACAAGACAGCTCTCCTCTATGACTCGCTTCAGACAGAGAGTGTCCCCTTTGAGGGTCTGCTGAGTGAAGGCCACACCATCCGCATCGAGTTCACCTCTGACCAGGCACGGGCAGCTTCAGCGTTCAACATCCGGTTTGAGGGTGAGGTTCTGGGGACTCCCCCACTTCTGAGGTGGTGAGACAGGAGCAGAGGGAGAAGAGTGGGTCTGGGACTGGGTCTGGAAGGTAGAGATCTGGCCTGCTATGGATGGGGGAAGCCCAGTGGCTAGTCTGATCCTTTGGCTTCTGAAGGCTGCCTCTTTAGGGCTAGGAAGTGGAGGCTCATATTTCCATTTTAGGTATGAAAATTGAGGCCCCAAGGAGCCATGTGCTTGGCCCAAGAGCCATCAGCATGTCAGCTGGAACTGGAATGCAGAGTCTGGTTCTCATTTGCCTTGGTGCTTCCTTGGACAGTGAGGGGAAGGACATGTCTGCTGAGACAGAGCCTCAGGGCAGCCCCTGATTCATTGAACTGCTGCCCTTTTGTATCCCACCCAGCCTTCGAGAAAGGCCACTGCTATGAGCCCTACATTCAGAACGGGAACTTCAGCACATCTGACCCCACCTACAACATCGGGACCATAGTAGAGTTTACCTGTGATCCCGGCCACTCTCTGGAGCAAGGCCCAGCTGTCATCGAGTGCATCAACGTGAGGGACCCCTACTGGAATGACACGGAGCCGCTGTGCAGAGGTGAGGGGCCCACCGTGCTCCCCGGGTGCCCTTCAGGTGCAGACTGAGGCCCCAGTTTCAAGGCATGTCACCAGTTACATGCTGTTTTAGGATTAGACCCCTCTTTGCATTCCATTTGCTGCCAGTCCTTGAAGAAAGGACAAATGGATGAAGCCTTCTAGGTATCCCCAACTCCAGGCACAGCTTGATGAGCAGATCGCTACATGGAGTTCAGCTCCTACACAGCACCCCTCATTCTGTGTCCTTGTGCAGTACACAACCCACCCAACAGCACATGGAGTCCTGATGCTAATTAATAGTAGTGTTGCTACTGATGGTATAATAGATATTAATAGGAGTTGCAAGAATTGTGACAGATATTCTATCAAAATGCATCATCTGACTTAGTCTCACTACAGCCCTGTGAAGGATGTAGTATCATTGACCCCTTTAAAGACTAGGAGACCGAGCTCTGAAATGACATGCCTAAGAACTCAGGAGGATCATAGGCAAAGGCAGGAATGGTTCTTGGGTCTCTGTCCCCAGAGGTTGTGTCCTGAGCGCCTCGAGACAGTGTTAGCTGTGTGGAGTCCTCCTTTACACAGGCTCCCACGACTCTTCCCAACTCCCCATATTCAAGGCAGCTGGGCCACCCTGAGCCAAGCCCCCCAGGTGGAGCACGTGGAGTAATGAAGAGGGCCCTCACTCCTGGCAGCCGCTGTCTGGATGGCAGTTGGCATGAAATCACAGCCTCACCATGGTGAGGGATTGATCCCTGTATTAAATGTGCTGGTTTAACAGAGCGGAATTTATTGGTGCTTTGGCCTCTGCCACGTTGAAAACTTTCCAAAGCAGTAAACACAGAGTGGAATTTAAAGGGCCAGGCGCCATAACAGCTCTTCTCCACTTCCAGTTCAGAGCCAGGGCCTTTGATGGTAACATTAACTAAGAATTAAGGAATGCATGCCTTGTGTCAGACACTGTGCTGCATTTGCCATCTGCGAGCTCAGTTAAAGCTCAGAATAGCCCAGTGAGGTCAGCAGTAATGTTACCCCACTTTACAATATAAGGAAGCACAGGTTCCAAGAAACAAGAAGCCTTGCTCCAGAGCCTGTTGGTGGCAGAGGGAACACTCAACCCAGACGTGAATGTCCCAATACTATCCCAGGACAAGGTGGGACTGTCCTAGCTAGGAGTCATTTGGAACTTGGAGCTCTGACCTTGGTCCTGAAGGAACTACAATTGTGTGTTAATGCGCTTTAGTCAACAACAGATCACAAATACAACGGTGGTTCCACTAGATTAGATGGTGGTTCTGTATAGCCTAAATGTACTATCAAAGTTTGTAGAATTACATGCTACCACATTTGCATAAAGATGAAACAGTCAAACATGCCCCCATTGTTCAGCAATGGATGACTTTAAGCCTCAGCCCCACCTTCACCAAGCCTCAGGAAGTTTCAGGAAGCAGATGGCCAGTCTCCTCACATGTATTGACCACCTGAGGTGAACACACCTGTCCACACACACAGAACGACCCATGGCCCTCTGACTTTATAACCCAAACACTTGGCCGTGGTACCTGAGAGGTTCCCCTCTGAATAAAGTGTATCTCTGTCTGTCTGTGTCTTTGACAGCAATGTGTGGTGGGGAGCTCTCTGCTGTGGCTGGGGTAGTGCTCTCCCCAAACTGGCCAGAACCTTATGTGGAAGGTGAAGACTGTGTCTGGAAGATCCACGTAGGAGAGGAGAAACGGATCTTCTTAGATATCCAATTGTGAGTATTTATGATGGGCGGTTATCTCCTGATTTATCCTTTCAGCCAATATTCACTGGGCATTTGTTCTGTGTGTGGATACTGTACAAAGAACTAGCATCCTGGTAGTGAGGGAAACAGCATCCTCAGATATATACAAAGGGTTCTTGTCCTCAAGTTACTAAGGAAGCAGGCGTTAAATTAAGGAACGTACTGATAATTGGTATATGGTAGTTGAAAAGCAATGTAAGGATTAGATGCGCTCTGCTCTGAGAGTCCATCATGCAGATTTGTCACAAGGAAGAAGGTCAGGAAAGTCTTCCGTGAGGATCCGATAACAAAGCGGAACTAAGCGGTAAGTTAGAATGAGCGCATAAAAGGGAAATAGAATATGCAGAGACACTATGTCAAGAGCAAGCACATCGTTTTCAAAGCACTGAATTGTCAGTGTGGCCAGGAGGAGGAGGGCTGTATAACTCTTTCTTGCTGTACCACAGGAGTTTATTTCCCATTTCCTTCAATTATACCAGAAGGTCCTTGCAGTCAGAATCTGGTCTGAGAGCTCCCTGATCCATGGTCTAGCACAGAGCTTGACACCTAGTAGGTACTCAGGACACTTAGTAGGTACTTCACTTGGTATTGCTGAATGAAGAGATGCTGTGATGAAGGACGTGCCTGGTTGAGCAGCGGTGTTGTCTCAGCTCAGTGGGTCCCCTAATACATGCTCCATCAGATCCTCTCCCTCCCCTGCAGCTCCTCAGGGACTGAGAGAAGAAACAGAGACAGATGGTGGTGTCTCAGGAAGTAGAAGAAAAGGGCTAAGTGGCAGGCCTGGAGACGGGGTCTGGGATAGTGGGAGGGGAGAAAACCAACTTCTGAAAAGTCTCCCTGGATGCAGCCAGGGTCTGTGGAGATCAGCTCTCCCTCAAGCGTTGAGTGTTTCCCCAGTAGGCTGAGAAGCATGGCTCGGAGGCTGCCTGGCTGTGCAGACTTGCAAGCAAAAAGGCATGTCATTTGCAGAGTCATGCGTGACTAGCTTTTTTCAATTAGATAAGATTTGTTTCCATTTCTTTTTTCTTACCTTCTGGTGTCCCTTCCCCCCTCCCCTCCCCCTTATCCCCCCCCCCTCCCCGTCACTCCATCATTTATTTCACTGCCAGTTTTTGGTCAATTTTCACTTTGTTGAATTCTTCCTCTTCTCTCCCAGAGCGATGTTCTTTTGCCAGGTGCAGAAGCATTTTCCTGGGACACAGTGGCCTGTGCTTAGTTTTCCAGATGTATCTTCATTGAAGGCAGCCAGTTCATGCGTGCTTATAACCTTTCAGTGCCTCCTCCTTCTTACTGGTTGTCTTCTCTGATCCAGTTTCTGTCACATTTTGTTTCTTCTCTGCTTTATAGTTCAATCTCTGGCATTGGGGGCGTTTCTCCCAGCCAATGTCCATATAAAAAGTTCTTGATCAGGATAGGCACTGTGACTGGTTGGTCAGGCTCTTTGTGGGGCCGCTGCCCTGTCCCTGTGGCCTTCCTCTCCCAGTGAGATGGGAGGGTACCCAGCTCGCACTGATGGCATCTCTGAACTGGAAATGCCGTTCCCATCTGTGGAAATCTCCGGGGTATATTTCTGAGACAGTTTGTCACGATCGTTGGTCTCACAGCCTGTGTCCCCTGGATCTGCCATGCTTGTTTGTCCTGGGCCTTAGTCCTTTCTCCTCACCTCCATCTTCATGTGTATCTGCCGCTGAATTAGTAATTTTATTGTTTCTGGTGAGGATTGGCTGGTTCTGGAGCAATCCAGGGGGGGCGATAATGACCTCCCTTCCCCTAACCTCATTCCCCAACCCCAGATGGCACGCATGTCTGGCAGCCTCACACCCCATTATGGTGGAGTCTGCGAGGGGAAGGCAGAGCCTCCAGGGATATAATTGACCCAACCCCCAATGGAACCCGGCAAAGACGCAGGTCTCTCTAGCCCCTTGGTTCTGGCCCCTGAGAGACTGTCTTTTGAAGATGTGCATGGAAGTGTGCCCAGCTGTGCCAGGGCCTCCTATTCCAGTTTGGGGTAAGATTTGCAGCGCTTGCATAGTTAGCTCTTGGGAGCTTGGGGCCAGGTCTTCTTGGGCTAGAATTCCGTCCGCTCTTGCTTCCACTCAGCTGTGGAAGTGGGCTTCTCTCTAGGTCTCTGTTTTTCTCATATGCAATGAAGTTCATCAGTGCATCAGTGCTGTTGAAGACAAAATTGAAGCATCCTTGCTATCACCACACCCACTCACTGTGCATTGGGAGCTGACCCTCTCCTCCCTTCTCACGTGTACGTCATCTAGTGTCTGGAGCATTATGCCTGTGCATGCAAGTGCATGAGGGTCTCCTATGACAAAGTTTTAGGAATTGGAGAAGTTCTGAGTTGTCCCTTCATCAATAACGTTTGTATTGGAAAGAAGTGGCTTCTATCTAGAATTATATAAATTCTGGGGAAAAGTTGGCTTTGCACCTTTCTCTGTGCAGGAACTAGAATAGGTGCTGAGGTGCAAATTGTGAAAAAAAAATGGAAATCTCTGCCCTCACTGTTCAGTGAGTGGCATGAACCAGAAACTGCATGAGCATGATACGAGTGTGGATGGGGGAAGCGGGGGGACAGGGGGTGAAGAGGACCTGTCTGAAGTCAAGAAGAGCCTCCAGGAAAAGTGACTTCTAAGTTGGAATGAGAGGCTGCCAAGCGAAAAGGAAGAGCGCTCCAGACAGTGAGAGTGACATATGCAAATCTTGGAAATGAGAATGGGCTCCCTTAATGGCATAGAAATTGGGTAGGAGCTACAGAGCGAAGGCATCCAAGGGAGGCTCTGGGTTTGTCTTTTGATTTTTATCTTCTAAAAAGAAAAAAACAGCTCTTTATTTCTTTGACCTTTTCATCGCAGATATAAGAGTCTAGAGTTCAGACCCCCCCCCACCTAATGATGCTCAAATCTACTGGTAGCATTTAAGGGACCACGTGGGGTGGAACACAGGCTGACCCTATTGATTTGCTTCTGAGCACCAGAGGTTCAGGCAAGGTGAAGGTGATGGTAGGATTACATGCAAGCTGCAAGCTGGGGCCCTTTTGGGGGTACTGGCTGCCCCAG
This sequence comes from Uropsilus gracilis, assembly GCA_004024945.1. Classification (NCBI taxonomy): domain Eukaryota; kingdom Metazoa; phylum Chordata; class Mammalia; order Eulipotyphla; family Talpidae; genus Uropsilus; species Uropsilus gracilis. The sequence continues at coordinate 29,416 of PVHY01001560.1, read as the reverse complement.
GATGGCTTCAGTCCTTCCATGCAGCAAGCATCTGGCATCATGCCAGGGTCTTAGGACTTGAAATGACATCAAAATCAATTCCATCCAGTTTCAGTTCTCATGGACAGATTGCCAACTCAGTGATTTTTGTCACTGAGCAAGTTCAACTCTATTCCACAAACATTTATTGAGCACCCACTGGGATGAAGGCATTCTGGCTGGGTCCTGGCAGTGAGCAAGATAAATGCAGCCTGCCCTGGGGAGCCCACAGCATCAGCTGATGCCGCACAAGAGGGGGAAATGCAAGGGCCCTCGGGGCCTGAGAGTGTACCTAAGTTGGTAGAGGGCTCGAGGGAATGCTTTCTTGAATAAATAGCATCTAAGTCAGTGGTTTGCGATCAGGGACAACTTTGTTCTTGGAACACTCGGCAACATCTAGACGCATTTCTGGTTGTCACTTGAGAGGACAAGACTGTAGTAAACACACCACAATATCCAGGATAGCCCCAGCCACCACCACAAAAAACCAGCTCACCCAAAATGCCGGAAGTGCCAAAGTAGAGACCCCTTAACCTCTGCTGAACCCTGAAGGAGAGAAGAGAGGCAGAGATGCAGAGGAACAGTATTCCACCCAGAGGAACTGCCTGTGCTAAGACCCCAGAAGTAGGAAGGCAGGACTCACTTCTGAATTCCAGAATGTTGAGCATTTGTTCATCACTCAGGGCTCCCCAGGCATTCACATCCCAGGCACCTTCACAATAGGCATGTTCCATAATTAGTTCTATTTCACAGATGAGTAAACTGAGGTTGGAGAGGTAGATGAATCACTGCTCACATGGCTAGGAACTAGCAGAGTTAGGATTCCACCCCCTCTGGGCTGGGACCCTCAGTAGCACTGGAAGGGGGCTGAAGGAGGCCTGGAGCTCAGCGATGCAAGAAGAGTGGCATCCATGAAGAAGAACTGCCAGGTGGCAGTGGGATTAACCAGAGCCCTCAAGACCACATTGGGGAGTTGGGATGTGCCCAGCTTGGGCAGCAAGGGGAGGTTTTAGGCATTTAATGGGATTAAAGCTTTGCAGAAGGAAGCTGAGGCCTCTGGTCACAGCCCAAGGCTCCCTCCAGCAAACTCTCTGGCACATGCTCGGCAGAGTGGCATCTGGGCTTGGCACCTCCTTCCTCCCACAGAGGGAATGAAAATAACATCTCACCGGCAAGGGTTACATGAGGCCCAAGAGCTGCTGAGTTTAATTTATCTTGCTTGGTTTCCACTGACAGTTTTAGTAAACCAATTTGGGTTTGATAGTAAAAATAATTCCATCCTCGGGGCCCCTCAGCATTGCCTAAGTGTTTGCAATTCTTATTTATCACATCAGCAAGGAGGAAGGAGTTTTGCTTCAAACTGAGCTGGGTAGATGGTCCATAGTGGGTGCTGGATAATGTTTGCTGAGTCATGAGTCATCAGCCACACCTGCAGGGGGGGTGGTGGAAGGGGGGCTGATCTGGTTCACCAGCTGACGTGTGGCTGCTACCACTTAAGTATTGAAGTATTAAGTATTGAAGGTAGTGGTTCTCACTACTGCTGACTTATTAAGGCCCTACTATGTGCTAGACACTGAGCTGTATAGTTTATACCCATGAGCAATGAATTTGAACATTCTCATGAAGAGATAATAATTACATAAATTAGAGCTAATGTGAGCATAAATCATTGCAGAGGGGTGATTACTCAAACTAAAGATAATATATGCAAAGTGCATGGCATGGGGTCTGGCACATAGTTGGGCCTTCAGAAATGGAGATTGTGATTACCAAGAATCTGTATAAGACAAAGATGATCCTCCCCACTTTTGTGGGTTTGGAAATGACAGCACAGGGAGGTATGGTAGCTTACTCAAATCACACAACTAGCAAAAACCTGAAATCAGATTTGCATGCACACTGTAGCCTCCGCTTTCAATGCCTAGGGGTTTCGGGGGGACCAGGTGTGTGTCTCAATGGCAAGGCAGGGAGACCTCCAGGCCTCCAGGAGTTCGAAGTTCAGGGGGGGAAGTAGGGTGGTCATCAGAACACCTGGCGAGAAGGAGGCAAAGCACTGCGACGGGGGAGGACAGAAGGCAGTGATTCAGGTTTGTCTTGTGAGTTATGGGAATGTGGCACAGGTGACTCCAAATGGGGTCTTGAAGGGTGTTAGTTGGATGTGCTGGAATGGTGGGCATCCCAGGAAGAGCCCTGTGAGGAAAGGAAGGGAGCAGGGGGGAGGGCGATGGGTAGGCACCTCGAGGATATCCTTAGCTGGGCAACCTCTGGCCTGCACTGCTGGTGTTGGAGGTGGGGGTGCATAACCCTAAATGAGTCAGGACCCCCAGCTAGACCTCCTTCATGCCCCAAATGCCTAGTCCCTAAGTCACAAGTACCTCCCTCCCCATCAGGAAGCTGCTCCCCACCCCTACTGAGCGGGGGCTTCTTGAATCCTAAAGGATTCCTGAAATCTCTTTGTCACTTTCCTTTGAAATAAAGCACAGAAAGGAAGATGAAAGAGTAAAGAGATTATCGGCAAAAACAAATATGATGGAAGCTCTGGAAGGTCCTTAGAGAAGGAAAGTGACTTGTCTAACATCATACAGTAAATAAGCATTCGGGCCAGAAACAGCCTCAATATGACTGACTCTGCTTCTAGCTGGCAGATGATCAATACTCAGAAAGGTATATAGGATTCACTGTTTCCCCCATGCCTCACACATAGTAAGTGCTCAATAAATATTCATTAAGAGAGGGATTATAAATGTGTAAGTTAATTAAATTTCTTAATAAGCATTAAGATTGGCATAAATAGACAAATTAGTACAGTTAACACTATTTCATCCCCAACTATATGCCATATTTTTTGCTACATAATTGACATGCAGGATTTCCTTGTTGATCCTCATACAAATTGGCATGTAGCTATCACCAAGCACTTGCTACTTGACAATTACTAAGTGCTTCACCAGATGAAGACATGTAACTCTCAGCAAGAAGTCTATGGGACATTGCCATCCCATTTTACAGATGAGAAAACTGAGGCTGAGAGCTAAAAATCTTTCACCCAAGGTCACATGGCTAGGAGAAAGCCAAAGCAGGACTCAAACGCAAGTCTCTGGGGCCAAAACCAGGACCACACGATAAATGACTATTCCACACAGACAAGCCCCAGCTCCATCTAGAAGAAGAAATGGAGGTTAGGAGAGATGGTCCTTCTTCCTGGGTACTCACAGCATCTATGTACTTATCTTTGGGGAAAAAATACCATGCCATTGACCAATATGCAATCCTGAATACTAGAGGAAGGTACGCATAAAATTGTACTTTCTTTTGGCAAAAAAAAAATTATAATTCTGTATAAGTCATCAGAACTGAGGAGCAGTGATAATGTCATACTTCCTAATGATGACGAATAAAAACTTTACATATTTTGAATGTTAAATAACGCTTCAGTACTGTTGCTTTAAGTACAAAAAAAAGACAGAAAAGAAAAAGTGTCATGCCAGGGGCAGCTTACACCCCCCGGCTCCACTGCAGGGTCCAAAGCAACATCCCTTGCCCTGTAGGAACCCAGCACAGTTCCCTCACTAGGAAATGAAAGGACCTCATGACAAAGCGCAGCAGCCATATGATTGATAGCTGCGGAATATTTCTCTTCAGTCACTGCCAACCTGCTCTGTGCTAAGTTAATTCCAAGTCTTAAAAATTAAGTGCCTTGTCCGGAGGCGCTTCAGTCCCTCAGAGGTGGGACTGAAGTACAGGAATGCTGCTCTGGGTACAGGAATTCAGCTTGAGACCTAAGCAAAAAGAGAGCTCAAGAGTCCAAGGTGACGGTGGCCCTGGAGCATAGATGTCCAGACACCAGCAGAAATCATGGGAGAACTTGGAGAAGTAAAGCTGGCTGAACGCAGGTTTCCCAAGCAGAAGGAGATGGCATTTCCCCCAGAAGCAGAGCTTTTGACAACTCTGAGAAGGAGCAGCAAAGTTTGCAGAACCTGAGTTTTTTGAGACTAGGTCTCGCTGTTTTTAGCTGTGGAACTCTCATTGCCCAGGGTACCACAGACTCAAACAAGCCCCAGCCTCAGCTTCCCAGGTAGCTGGGGTTACAGGAGCATGCCACCACGCCCAGCTATTTTTTTGGAACTAGGTCTCGCTACGGGCCCCAGGCAGGACTTGAACCGCGATCCCTAGCCCCGGCGGCTTCATAGGCTGAAGCTTACAGGCACGAGCCACCGTGCCCAGCCGGGTTTTATCTTATGGCAGATAAGGAAGCTGAGGGGCAGAGACCAGCCCAGAGCGCTCTGCTGGGCAGCTATTGCTGCATAACAAACGCTCAAGCTCAGCAGCCTAAAACAGCAAGCTCGTGCCCCTGCTCGCCGCCAGGTACCTGTTTTAGTCAGCATCTGTGGCTGTGGGCTGGTTAGGCTGGTGGCTGTGCTGGTGGCAGCTCACCTGTGTCACACGCCAGGGGTGGGTCAGCTGTCAGGCAGTCAGGGCCAGCCTGAACTGGGGTGGCTTCTCTCTATGCTGTGCGCTAGCATACTTCAACAACCAGCTCAGGCTTATGCCCAGGACAAGTGCCAGGGCTCCCAGAAATGAGTAGACACGTTCAAGTTCCCTTGAACCTAGACTAGGAGTTGGCCCAACATCCTGTCTGCCACATCCTGGCCCAGACCAGCCCAGATTCCAGGGGTGGAGAAGCAGACTCCTCTCTGGAGGCAGATGCTTCCAGGCTTTACTGCAAAGAGGGTGGACCCAGAGAGGGGCAGAGCTTAGAGACTACATTTGCGCTTAAGCTACCACATCCAGAGAAGATGAGGGTTAGACTCAGGTCTCCTAGTTTCAGCCCAAAGCTCCCACTGTGGACAGTGACCCTACAGGGTGAGCGTGGTTATTACTACAGAGGAGAAACCGATGCCCAGAGAGGTCAAGCCACTTGCCTAAAATCCTACAGCCAGGAAGAAAAGGAGACAAGATTTGTCCCCAGACTTGGTATGTAAGCATGAAAGTGTGTCCTTCTCTGCACCACACTTTCAGCATGTGGTGATGTTGGTGGGGGAAAGGGGGGCTCTAAAAAGATCCAGGATTTTCTCAGGGAAAGTAAAAGGCCTTTGCTTATGGGATGAAGTTTTGGGTTTAGGTCCCAACTCTTCCATTTATTGACTGTGTGATCTTGGAAAAGTCACTTCACTTCTCTGAATCTTAGTTTCCTGTCTCTACGGTAGGGATAACAATGATACCCATCACTTAGAGTTCAAGAGGCTAAAACCCTTGGCAAAGGTCTGCTGTGTTACCCTCACTCAATAATGTGACTGGCAGTTAAGATGATGATGGTGATGACTGTTAATTCCTTCCATGGAGGCTGCACAGACTGAACCTCATTACACAACCACACTCACACACATACTTCCAGGCAGGGTAAGCACCCTTGTACCTGGGGGTGGTGTGTGATTGTGAGGAATGAAGAGTGTACCCTGAGGTGCTATCCACCTGACAACTGCTCCCTACCCATTTCCCAGGGGTTGCTGTGGTCTGTGTTGACTTGGAAGCACATGTTCAAGAACAGGCCCTCCCTACCATGGCCAGAGACTTCCATCATGCCATACTCCCCCCAGCCAGGTGATGGCAGGAACCACGTGGTAGGGGTTGGAACGTCACCTGGCTGCTGCACACCTGAGAGCTCAAGGCACCTGCCAGCAGTCACACCTGACACCCTAGGGAGTCACAACTGTTTATCTTATGAATCCCTGACATGCAGCTTCTCTCACATTTGCTCAGCAACATGTGTTTCTGGAGGGTCCACCAGGCAGCCAGGATCACATGAGACTGACTATCCGGAGCCTGGGGATGGAGCCCTGACCACATGCCAGGCTCTGCTGTTACCTCTGTCACTCTCAAAATCACACATTCACACAGTGACACGCCCCAGGCCTCCGTAGGGACACAAGGACTCCAAGGAGCTCACTGACTGGCTGGCTGGACATCAGGATGCCAGGATTCCAACTCAGCCATCTGATGCTCAGCCACCCCCCAGCTTCCCTCTCCTGCTAGTGAAAAGGAGCACAGGTGACTCTGACGGGTGGGTGGCAGGGTCAGACCTGCGGTTTAGATGGTCTTGCCCAGCAAGAAAGTGAAAGGAGGGAAGGAGGCAGAGGGTGGCCTAACATGGGTCCTGTGTGGCCGTGGCCTGGGGAAGCCGGGACACTGCCAGGCTGTCTTCCACAGAGCGGTCAGCCAGTGGGGTCTCAAGGCTCCGAGCAGTTGGTTCTTTTTCTGAAGGGCAGTCACATGCACAGCCCACACGCCTGACTCCACCAGGCTGCGGGAGGCTCTGGCAGCTCAGGTGAGCCACATTGGGGCTTCACAAGGTGACGGCTTCACAAAGAGTCAGCACACAAATTCAGAATGACAGGAAACACAATCCACAGCTGTCAGCGCTGTCATGTCTTCCTCCAGCAGAGCAGCACCTCGGCCCCTCCCTCTGCTCACAACCATGTGTCTATGTGTGCCCAAATATGACACGCACACCACCAGATCACATACCACATACCACACACACACAACACCACACACATCAGCAGCAACAATGCATACACCAGACAAATAGGCGCTATGCACCACACACACACGTATATACTGCATACCAGACACAAGCATGCACACTCACAGGGACATGTGCACTGCACACCCCACGTAGCACACACACACACACATACACATACACACACACACATTCACCACAGGGATGTGTACACTACACACCCCACATAGATCACACACACACACACACATACATTCACCACAGAGACATATATACACTGCACACCCCACATAGATCACACATACACACATTCACCACAGGGATGTATACACTGCACATCCCACATAGATCACACACACACACATTCAACACAGGGATGTGTACACTACACACCCCACATAGATCACACACACACACACATTCACCACAGGGATGTGTACACTACACACCCCACATAGATCACACACACACACATTCACCACAGGGATGTGTACACTACACACCCCACATAGATCACACATACACACATACATTCACCACAGGGACATATACACTGCACACCCACATAGAACACATGCACACACGCACACCCCAAATTCAAATCACCCTTCGGTTATGCTCTCCCAAGTTAGTTCCAGCACCCACACTTAGAAGTCCTAAAAAGAAGGTCTTGAGTCCCACCCTCTGACCTTATGAACAACAGGAGACTTGCGCTCAGAGAGAGGACGGGCCACGTGCATCTCCACACAGCTCAGTCCAGGGGGGCCACACGCTGCCAGGGTTGGCCTTGGGCCTGGGAAACCCCTCAGCACTAGTCTTGTGATTCTTGTGTCCCCAAATTGACTCCTTCATCAAATGGGGGAGACCCCGCGGGAAGGTGCCCTCCTGCCTCCTGACAGAACGAGAATGTGAAGTGACTCAACCAGCATCATTGTTCGTTCATTTTTCTGCACTTCACGCATTCTGAGTTTTCCATCTGGGGAAACTGAGGCTCCAGCTGGTAAAGCGACTTCTTGTGGTCCCAGAGCAGAGAAGCCACCTGGGGGTTCCTGTCACCGACACCTCCAGATTTTGTCATGGCACCACCTACATCCCTTAGCAGGCTGTGTGCTTCTTTGTGACTCTTCTACCAAAATTGAAGATGCACTTTTAACTGAGTTCCTGACACTCATTCTGTCATCTCCAGCTGTCAGCACTAGTTTGACAGGTGAGGCTCAGAGAGGTTGAGCCACTTCCTCAAGGTCACCCAGCAAGAAACCAGCACATGTAGGATTTGAATCCAAAGCCTCTCAGACTGGAGCAAAAATGCCAGAGTGGATGAGGCTCGATGTCTGAAGATGGAGCAGCCAGCAGGGGCTGTTGGGGTGTCCCTGGCCTCGGGGCCATGTGGCCTCAGCCCTGTGCTGAGAGGGTTCCATCCCAGGAGGTAGAACAGAGGAGCGGAGTGGTGCCTCCTGGAGGGCAGCCGCCGGTCTGTCCTAAGAGTGTCTTTCTCCTTCTCTTTTGCTTTGGGGACCAGAGGGGGCTAGAATGAGCTGGGGGCAAAGGTGGTGGAAAAGGAGAAAGAAGAAAGGCGGGCAGGACAGAGACAGCCTCCTTCACACTGATGCTCAGGGCAGTGGTTCTGGGTCCCGGCTGCAGCACCCAGGGCCTTCTCCCATAGAGAGGCTGAAGGCCTGAGTCGTCTGGGGCTCAGCCTCGGCATCACAGGGTGGGGCATTTCTTCTGTCTCCCCTGAGATTCTCCAGAGCAGTCAGACCTGAGCAGCCTAGGCGAGGGCCCTGTTCTGAGCCTGCACAGAGCGCTTGATAAACACAGGCAAAACAGGAAGGAAGGGAGGGAGGGAGGAAAAAAAGGGAGAGAAAAAAAAAGCAGAGAACTGAGCAGAAAATAAGAAAAATTGTTCATTTTTTTTTTATTGTCCTTTCAGGACGCTAAAGAGATTGGTTTTCTGTGTCCTCCCTGGAGCTGACGTGGTTTCTCATCCTGTCTGCCATATTGTCAAATTAAATTGAGACCAAAATTAGCACTGGGCCAAAGGATCCCTCAGCAGTTCCAGGGGTCCGCGTGCTGGGACGGGCTGCCACCACGGGGAAGGAGCACAGGCACCTCGGAGCCGGGCCTTCCCGGGCTCAGTTTACACCTCTGTAAGATGGGGTTAGGTACCTTCTCACTGAGCACTTATGTGGTTGAGGGAATCCCCTGAAAAACTACATGCAAAGGGACTCTGATGCATCCCCTTGTTTTGGCCTTCAAGCTTGCCTGCACTTACAACTGCATCTGTGGGTGTTGGGTTTCTTTTTCCCCTGGCTAAATCCTTCAGTTTAGGGCCGGGCATGATGGCACGTGTCTGTAATCCAAGCGCTAGGAGGCAATGAGGTCAGGGATCGCTTGAGTTCTCAGGTTTAAGACTACCCCGGGCAACATAGCAAGACCTGGTCTTAAAAAAAAAAAAAAAAAAAAAAAAAGCAGCTGGGTGCAGTGGCAGGCACCTGTAATCCCAGCTAGCTGGGAGGCTAAGGCTGGGGATCACTTGAGTCCGCGGGATCGGGAATACCCCGTCGGGACTACCCCAGGGAACATAGCAAGACCTAGGCTCAGAAAAAAAAAATCACAGCATTCCTATAAATCCTCCAGTTTATTTAATCGCCATCTCCACATGCAACGATGGTCCTGCCTTGGTGGCAGATGTTCTTTTTTAGGGAAGTGACTGAATCCCCTGGCACCTCCGTTTACTCATCTGGAAAGCTGGTAGACTCACCACAACTCATTCATACAAATGGCGTGTCTTGTGCCTGGGCCAGCAACATGCTGGGTGGCTGGGAGGAGAGGAGGAGACTATGCCTGCAGGAGCTTGCTCTCCTGGGGGGGACGTCAGCAGGCGGGATTCCCTGGTGAAGCTCCACCTTCCAACCTCAAAGACTCAGGTTCTGGGTCCCCTATAGGGTCCTAGTGTTTGGTTTTGCTTGTTTCTCCCTCTCTGATTGCCTCCGTTTGCTTATCTGCGGAATGGGTGAGAAGAACAGTGCTCACAAGCTTCCACTGAAGACGAAATGAGGTGGGGCAGATGAAGTGCTTAAGAGAGATCCAGGCAGCAGGAAGCCAGGGGAGCCTGGTGGGTCTCCACACACAGGCACACCTCACTTTGTTGTGTTTACTGGATTGTGCTTTGCAGATACTGCCTTTTTGGTTTTTAACAAGACCCAGCCTCTACCAGCAAAAACGATTATGAATCACTGAAGGCTAGGTGCTGGCTAGCATTTTTAGCCTAAGATGTTTTTTAGTTATGTCTGTGCATTGCTTTTCTAGGCATAAGCCTATCTCACACATTTAATCAGCTATAGAATAATGTAAATGTATCTTTGATGTGGCGTTGGAAACCAAAAAAGGCATGTGACTGGCTAATTGCAATATGTCCGTCACTGTGTAGTCTCTCCAAGGTGTGCAGGCAGGTTGTGTTAATGCAGGTTGCGTAGGGAATACAGAGCAACCTTGAGGAATTCGCTGAGTCTGCCACGGGCAGGTGAGAGGAGCCAGGGAAATGGGGGCTACAAAGATCCAGCTGCACGCAGATACCGGAGATAGCAGAGGTGCTGGGGCCCGACCGTGACCTTCTGAGAAGGGTCCACTGTGACTTCCTTCTGTGGGCTCATTTTTGCTGTCTCCACAGTCCCATTTCTACTATCAGCTGCTGTATTTTTTCCCCTTCAACAGCATGTAAATTGGCTTGCTTTTTCTCACTTGGCTTACTTTAAGCAAAGTAATGTCCATGAAATTAGAAGTTTGATGTGCAAACCATATATTTATGTATTTTTCTAGCTCACATTTAAATAAATACATAATCATTAGACATTTTAAAATATATTTATCTACCTAAAATCATCTGGTGAATACCACTCAGGAAAGCTTTTTAAGGACAAGATTTCTAAGGGTCAGAGGTTTCTCTAGAAAGGAAGGACAGAAAGGCGTTTGTTCCACGTTTCTTTGTACACTCCAGCTCAACAGTTACAAAGCTCACCGATCACCTTCCCTGCATATCCAGGCTCCTCATAGGTTGGGGAACCTGGGCAGGGTGATGGGGAGTTTGGGGAGGGGAGCTAGGAACAGCTTCTATACCATGCTTAGGCATACACTGCCCTCTGCTGGCCACCAGAAAAATCATACACCAGAAAAGGTTTTGCTAATCTGTGTCAAATTCAGATTTGCATTCCATGCTCACCTCTTTAACTCTCAAGACCCTAGTGAAAGCAATAATGAGGGTCCCTCAGGCTGCTTTTATCCTTTCTGAAGAGGTAATACATTCCCATAATTCAAAATTCAAAGATATGAAAGGGTCTATTGTGAAAATTACGTTTCTTAGGAAACATCCTCCACCCCCACAAACAGACCCTTCTCTCTCCAACTCCCCTCTCTAGGGGCAGCCACTGTAACTACTTTCTTATGCAACCTTCTTAGACTCTTTATAGATAGTTCAGAGACCATCACAGAAATCTTAAGTCTATAAAGCCACTCAGACTAAGTAAGCAGTTGAATGCTGATTTTATTACATTCAGTTAGATAGCAGCAAAGAAAAACTAAAACAAGTTTGCTATCAAGAAATACAAACTATTTCAGAGATGACATCTTCTAGGTGAGGAAGCTATAGAGAGAAGAAATGTTACCTTGATAGGAAAAAGTAATTCATAGCATGAGTCGAATCTAACAAAAGGTGTGTGGAGGGTGGCACAACAAAATGGGACTTCTTCATTCTGCAGATTCTAAGACAATTTTTTATTCACCCTTGCTAATGTAAGTAAGATTGAAGCCAGGCATACTTTTGGGGACTCATACATGTGGTTTTCACAGAGCATCAGCTAAAATAACAGTTCAGATCATTTTGTTTTCTGACAGTCCAGGGTTTGAGTTCTAGATCAGATTCTTGAGTGACCTTATGCAAATGGCTTCTCCTGGTTAAGCCTGTTTCCTATCTGTAAAATGGGCATAATCATAAATATTAACCTATGGAGTGTTTATGACACTCAGTAAATTCATTGTTATTCCAAAGCTGAAGGAAGACCTTGGGAGATACTTTCCAGGGGTCCAGGAGGAGTTGTGTTTTTATTGGTTGAAACAGGGAAGAACTGGAAGGAGATGCCAGAGTGGTTAGCATACCCACAAACCACTGCTCCGCATGGGAAGAGACTGCAGGATGTGCCTGGAGCATCAAGGTGAAGGGGAGGCAGGGACATAGAACCCATCTGGTCAAGGTCAGACAAGGAGGCTCTCTGGCCAAGCAGGGAGCCAAGACTTGGTATGATTCTGGAGAGCTGTGTATCTAGAAAGAATGGTGTGGCAGCACATGAACAGGAGATTAACAGGGCTGACATCATAGGAGTCAGCCCCGACCATTTAGCGCTTTTCAGATTAACCTCTGGGAACAAATGCTGAAAGAGCCACGATGAGAGGAGTCCCTGAAAGGCTGGCATGGGTGACAGTCTGGGGGGCCAGGGGCCACAGGCCAGACTGTGGTCAGAGCCACAGTTCACTCCAAATGGAATCTGAGGCTGAGATTGTGCATCTGCTGACACCAGTTCCCCCATGTACACTCAGCATGTCCGAAGAGCTGGGGAGACAGCGGAGAGCCCTACAGATGGCGTCCGGGCCCTGAGGAGCTCTAGCCGCTGCTTGGTGGCCATGCCCCAGACCACTGAACGACCCACAGCTGAGCTCCGTGCACAGACGCTCCCAGCCCAGACTCAGCAGAGATAGCAGGAACACTAAGCATGAGTGGATTATGGGGGGGGGGGTGTTTGTTTTGTTTTTGTTTTTTGAGACTAGGTCTCGCTATTTTTGCCCGTGGAACCGCAGGTTCTCTTTGCCCAGGGGGCCACAGACTCAAGCAATCCCCAGGCTCAGCTTCCCAGGTAGCTGGGATTACAGGCACGCACTACCACGCCCAGCTATTTTTTTTGGAACTAGGTTTTGCTACAGGCCCCAGGTGGGACTCGAACCACGATCCCTACTAGCTGCTTCATAGGCTGAAGCTTACAGGCACAAGCCACGTGCCCAGCCTAGCATGAGTGGATGATGGATGTACCCAGGGCTAGCAGGGAAAGGAGCTGTTCTGGAAGGGAAAAAAAAGTATTTGGAATGTCTCAGAGGTGGGCAATGGCACCATTCTTTGGAGAGATTAAGTAATTCAGTAAAAACAGCGGAATGTAAAAAAATGGGTTGAATGGGACAGTGAGAGGTGAGGCTACAGAGAGTTGAGGGGGTAAAAAAAGATCACAGATCTTGGATGCCAGCATCAAAAACTTGTACTTTACCCTCAGTTGAGGTGCATTTTTTAAATTGAGCTGAAATTCACATCATGTATCATGAACCATTCTTAATGTGTACAATTCAGTGGTTAGTATATACAAAGTGTGCAGCCAACACCTGCATCTAGTCCCAAAACATTTTGCACCCCCCAAAAAAAACCCTATGTATAAACAATTGTTCCCTATTCCTGACCCCTTCCCCCTCCCCCTGTACATGCCCCTGCCCTCCACCTTTGGAAAACACCAGTATCTTTCTGTCTCTTTGGATTTATCTGTTCTGGATATTTCTTCTCAATGGAATCATAAAAAGTATGACCTTTCATGTCTGGGTAACCGATGCAGTGGCACTTGGTTCCTTTTCATGGCTGAGTAATATTCCGCTATGTGGTCAGACACTTTCTTCTCTGTTAAGCTGTTGAGTGAAGCAGCAAGACTTGTTTCATTAGCATTCATTGCCTGCTGAGAGGGAGAAGGGTTGAAGTTGTGGAAGGAAGGAATCAGTAAACAGTAAGGTGTTCTACAGTCCAACAGAAAGACCTTGGGGTGGGCAATAGAAGGAAACACAGAAACTGAGGCCTTCTGGCAGAAGCTCAGATGTTGTGTCCAGGGAAAACCTTTCCCTCCGGCAGCTGAGGGGCTGAGGCAGGAGCTGACCTTGGGAACCACTGTCTTACAGAATTCTCCCCGAGGGGAGCCTGTTACACCCAATTGCAATCAGATCAAACCCACCTGGCCGCCAGCTCCTCTTTAACTGGAATCAAACTGACATCCTGGTCTCTCAGTGCCTCCCTGTACTGAATCTGACTGACAGTTTCCTCAGGTCCTCAGCAGAGTGCCCTGCTCTGCCCTATGGCCAATCTCTGCTCTATGTCTCTGCATCTTCATGTTGAGGAAACCCCAAGGGGCGGGGCCCCTGGATGCACTCGGCGCCTCAAACACAGCTGGATGGGCAGGGGAAGACGCAGGCTGGTCCTCAGAGACTGGGCAGGAACTAGATGTTCAGATGGATGTGTCCGCCCCCCATTGGAGACGGCCTATCAAAAGGGAGACACAGGACAAACAGGACCTCGCCTCGCCCCTCCCACAGCCCCTTTATGCATATTATCTTCAGATTTTTTTCTTCTCAGGGTGAAGGCTTAGTTTTTATGGGTCTCTTGGTTGCCGTAGGTGCAGCGCAAACTAATGATCACATGGCTCTGAGTAATACTCTCAGCTGCCTGCTCCTTCTGCAGAGCCCCTTGGGCCAGGAACTCTGCAAATGGGGGGGGGGGGCTGGCAGGCTGGTTCTTTCTCTAGACAACCTCACTTGATCTGTTAGGTCATGGAAGTGGGGGGTACAGGACCCTGATTCCTGATCCTCTTGGGCACTGGAGGTGGGCAAAGCCTACTGAGTCCGCTCCTCCTGATCTCCCCCTGCTGGTCCCATAGTCCTTTCATGCTTTGAAGGAGACCCCCTTCCCCATGAGCCCCTTCAGGGCTCACATCTAGTCCTGAGAAACGTATTCCCCACTCTTCTCCCTGATGGGTAGCTCGCTCCTCATGCCCCCCTTTCTCTCTGCTCTGCCACCAGGCAGCCAGGCAGGTAGCTCCAGTGTGATTATCGTAATTCTCCTCTGGGTGAATGTGAAATGCTGTCACTATTCCCCAAACCCCAAATGAGGCCTTCCAAGCCTCCAAGCATTTCCTTGAAGCCTCCTCACCAGACTTAAGGGTGACATCCCCCATGTGACACTGTCCCCACATCTCTTGCCACCCTCCCCCACCCCCATTCCCTAACTCTTAATGAGCCAATGAGTTCATCACTGCCTACAAGCTATTAGTGTGGGGGGATGGGCTCAGACTGGAAAAGTGGCACAGATGTACTGGCCAATGCCACAGCTGCCCCCTCTGAGCTCCACAGCCCATACCACCATGTACCCATGATGGCTTCCTGCTGCAAACCTCTCTGCTTCCATGGAAGGCATTCTGTGCTCCCTGCAGAAGGCTAGAGGGGCAGTCATTTCAGTCCCCCATCATAGAAGCCCTGAGCCAATGAGGGGTGGATGGTGGAGAATGAGTACCCAGCTCCTTCACCTCTGGGTGTGCATCATACACCTCCCCCATTCCTCCTGGGCCTCGCCCCTGCTGGGACTCACCCATGAGTGTAAGGTGAACTAGCTTTTTACCTCCTTCTGTCTCTTTTTCTCACCACTGCTGCCTATGGTCGGGCTTTGCTTCTGGAGAGTCTCAGTGTTTAGTGCCAACTACCTTGTTCTTAGCTTAAGGGCCCACTGCGGAAATTCCAGCAGTCTGTTATTCTGTTGCACATTTTACAAAATACATTCATGTAAGTCAGAGCTTCTGGATCTTAGCACTGCTGACATTTTGGCCAAGTAATGCCTTATGAGGAAAGGCGTTGTCCCGTAGGGCATTTAACAGTATTTTGGAGCATTTCTCAATCTGGGGCAGCAGCCCAGTCAGACACTATCCAATGGCTCCTTGGTGCAAAACCACCCCTAATAGACATAGTCATTTGGTATAAACAGCTCTGGATTCAATGCGAACAAGATACTGATGATGGTGGTGGTGGTGGTAATAATGATGGCAGTGATGGTGATGGTGATGGTGATGATGATGATGATGGTGGTGGTGGTGGTGGTGGTGGTGGTGGTGGTGGTGGTGGTGGTGGTGGTGGTGGTGGTGGTGGTGGTGGTGGTGGTGGTGGTGGTGGTGGTGGTGGTGACGGTGATGGTGGTGGTGGTGGTGGTAGTGGTGGTGAAGAAAACAGCATCCATAATGCTATTACAATGTGATATAACACTCACATGGGTGTTACATCAGTTGCTATCTGCAAACCTGGAATTTGATTCCAGGTCTCCACCTTCCTTACTTTATGCCCAAAGCCCAGAACACAAACTGGAAATAATTATTCACAAGGAATTTGAGAAAAACCACATGACTTCCATCAAAAAATAAACAAACCATGTTTGTTTGTTATCTCCAAGGTGGTGGTGTACCTAGAGCATGCCCCCCTACCTCCTACATACAGGGAACAAAGAGTTGTGCTGTGGTTTTTAAAAGAAAAGTATTTGCCCTCTTGAGGATATGTCTCCTGCGCTTAGATATTGAAGTGAAGTGCAGGAGGAAGCCATGTCCACGCTGGAACACACTGTTAAGGGGGAACTGGCTGTGCCGTCTCCTCAAGGAGTATCACCCCCTCACCGAGCTGCCCACCTGCCCAACCCTCCTCGGTGACCCACACTGCCTGGTACTTAGGATAGGGATTCTCTTCCCTACAATAGGCCAAGAGCTGACATCAATCCCACTGTGTTCATTGTCAAATAGACTCTCCCAGCATAGTGTTGATTGAGCACCTACAGTGTGCAAAAGAAGGTGGCAACTCCAGAATTCCAATAGAATATGTCTGGGGGCTGCAGCTCAGTTGGAAGCTGGTGGGGAGTTGGAGGAGTCTAGGGCTGTGTCTTAAAAACCTGCTGTGCAAGGCATACTGACAGTTCTTACCAGAAAGGATGTCTTAGGGGTGCTGTAAGAGAAACTGATGGAAATTTGGGGAGCAATTAAAATCCCCTTAAGCTACCTGTTGGGACAAGTTGACACGAGGTGTGGTGAGAGATGTCATTGGGAGTTTTCCTAGACCACTTCTCAGCTGCAGTGAGGTGCTTGATCCCATTAAAACCCATCACTGTCTCTCACAACCCCTGCAAGATGACAGTATGGCTCCTACAAAATTCTCTAGGCCCCCAGATCCATGGCCATACCCCAAGCACATGGACCAAGGATAAGTTTCTTAAGGACCCATGACTCTCTGCTTTCTTTCTTCTACCTCTGCTTTCCCTCTCTCTACCACCTGCTTATATGCCTCATGGTCCCCTATCCTGTTCCAGATTAAGTATTACCTCCTCCATGGAGGCCTCCAGGCTGCCTCCAATCTGATATAAATGCCTTCCTCCATACTTCCCTTCCTCCTAACTGCCACCACTATCCCTGGCTTATAGTCTAAATGCACTACTCCTTGGTGACTCATTTAAACCTGTGCTCAGCCTGGCACTTAGTAGCTACTCAACTAGTAGGGAGAAGGACACTAGAAAAGGTGGAACATCTAAGAGTGGAAAGGCCAATGGGGGCAAAAGGAAAGAAGCATGAGCTCCAATCTCTCCAGGATGGAGGTCACCAGAGCCTGGTGTTCTTTCAAGCAAAGACCAGTTCTATGCAGGTGACAGCCACAGCCCACGTTTCTGTGGCAAATGAAGTGGTTTCTACTTATTAACAGCCTACAGCTGTCCCAACTTCTAGTGGCAGGGCACTTTCTTGCTTTCACATCTTTGAAAATGTGTCATCCTTTAACGTTATGAATAGTGATAGCGGGTTGGAGCATGTTTCAAAATTAAGGTGCCTCTATCCCTCCCTCTACCCCCTTTTCAGCATAATAGACAGCCTAATTGATTCGGAGGACTCTGCCACATAATGAATGGAGGGATCATTTCACCTTACATGAAAACGCAAGTGTGCATTAGCAAGCCATCAACCTGTTCTGTTCTGCACCAAAGATAAATGAAAGAGCCACGTTCACACACCCCCTATTCCCAGGCACAGAGGCTGGTGCCCAGCGTCAGCCTCACCCACAAGTATGGAAAGTAATTCTGCTTACAATGCAGCCTCTGGCTCTGCCATCAGATCTGAGAGGGAAGCCCAGGTCTCCACCAGCCCAGGTGCGAGCCTAGCAGGAAGGCCCATCCTGTCCTGGCTTCCTTTCCAGTCCCTGCCGGCTCACCCCCAAGTCCTGCCTGGGACCTCACACACAGTATGTCTCAGGAAAGTGTGTAACCCAAGAAAGTCCACCAAAGGCTTGTGGAATGCCCGTAACTGCTTCTCTCTGCCCCCAGCCTCAACCTGAGCAACAGCGACATTCTGACCATCTACGATGGAGATGAGGTCACACCTCACATCTTGGGACAGTACCTCGGCAACAGTGGGCCCCAGAAACTGTACTCCTCCACCCCGGACCTAACCATCCAGTTCCACTCAGACCCTGCTGGCCTCATCTTTGGAAAGGGTCAGGGATTTATCATGAACTACATAGGTAGGTGTCTCATACAGTCAACGCTTTGTCTTTGTGTTTAGTTATTGGTTAAAATGATTCCCTTTAATCATGTACTGAGGGGGGAGTTTGTGCTACGTGGCTTATTTGCTCTATTGGGTCAGTAAATATATGTCATTTTAATTTATTTTTATTTTTTATGAAATAATTTTATTTATTTACATATGTATTTCACATCTTTGATTTCCCTGGGGTTCACCCACCACCTTCTCATATGTGGACTCTCATTGCTGTCCTCTGTGTTCCTCCCCTCCCTGATCACTCCCATCCATTCCCCCACCCCCAGCTGTGTGCTTTAGTTTGGTTGTTAGCACGTTTTAACTTTTCCTCTTGGTCTTTTGTTTTCTCTACATCCCATATATAAGTGAAGCCATCTGGTTTCTGTCTTTTTCTTTATGATTTATTTCTGCTAATATGATTCCTTTTAGGTCCATCTATGATATTGCAAATGCTTCAAATTTGTCATTTTTCATTGATGAGTAATATTCCGTTGTGTAAATATACTACATCTTTTTTATTCATTCTTCTGCTTTGAAACTATGATTATACGCAGATGATATGTTTCTCTATGTAGAGAACCCCCAAAAATCCACAAAAAAACTACTTAAAACAGTAAACCAGTTTGGCAAGGTAGCTGGTTACAAAATCAACACACAGAAGTCAGTAGCCTTATATACAAAATGTCAAGTAAAAGAAGAAAATTAAAAAAAAAAAAAAAAACACCCCATCTACCATATGGCTTTTTTTTTTGAGACTAGGTCTGGCTGTGTTACACAGGGTAGTGCCGATCCCACGGACTCAAGCGATCCCCAACCTCAGCCTCCCAGGTAGCTGGGATTATAGGTGCCCACCACCACACCCAGAAGCTTTTTTGAGACCAGGTCTTGCTATGTTGCCTGGGGTAGTCTCAAACAAATGAACTCAAGCAATTCCTGTCCTCTTGCCTCCAGCGCTCAGATTATAGGTGCATGCCACCATGCCCAGCTCCATATGTCATTTTTAAGAGCTGGAGCTTTGAGCCCTGGCATCACCATGAGTGACCAGGTAATCTGGGTGAACCCCTGGATCTTTTATGTCATCTGCAAACAGAGTCACTTTCTCCACAAGGGTGATAACAAGCTTTAGCAGATTATGCCTGAGAACTCTATCTCATTCCTTGTCAGCTAGGATTATATACGGTCTACCCATTCCCCTATATCTATAACTCCACGTCCTTATCTGAAAAGAAGCTTGGTTCTCCTTAAGAATTTCTCTCTCCCTAAAGTCCCATCAAAATGAGACAGTCCTCTCCTATCTCAGATGCATTAGAACCCACGATGTCAAAGACAGCTCTGATCCATGTTTTGCCTTCAAAATCATCTCTCCCCACCTTAAAAAAAAAAAAACACAAAAAAACACCTACTACTAAGTTAAGCTAAGTTCACACTTCACCACCAATACTTTCTTGTTATCTACCCTCACCTCTTCACCCCTCACTGGGGAACCTCTGCCCTTTTTCACTGCCTGTTCCTTTACCCTCCTCTCCTCAACCACTAAGCAGTGGAGGGTCCCCAGCTCCACCCTAGACCTTGTCTTCTCTCTTAGACTCACTCCCTGTGTGCCCCATCCAGTTCCCCTTGCAGCTTCTCAACACTCCATCCTGACTTTCTTGCCTGACCTGTCTGACCTTTCCTGTGAACTCCAGATTCATCTATCCAAACCTGCTGCTAATGACACTCTTGCTTTCCAGTGGGCATCTCAGATATAACGTGGCCAATACGGAATTCTTTCTTCCCTAGCCCCAGTTCACCACCACCCAATTGCTCTCCTGCAATCTACTCATCCTATTATTGGGTGGGGAAAGACTTTTTAAACTATAACCTATATAACTGAAAAAATCCTTTTTCTAGCTTCTCCCTAAGAAGTAGACTCAAAACTCAGCACCTTGCATTTTCACTGACTCCTTCCTTTTTTAATGCAGAATTCCCTGCTGCTTGTCAGCAGCTTCTTTTGCTCTCTCTCTCTCTCACTTTCTCTCTCTCTCTCAGACCAGGAAAAGAAAAACTCAGAAACCACAGTTTACAAGTTGTTAGCATGCCTCAATTTACCCTTTGCATTCCTTTCCTGCAGCCTAAAGACATTCAAAATTGTGGGTTCTTTCTGACACCCCCAGTCATTTATTTTCCAAGTCAGAAGAAAAAAATCTTACAGTGCAGACTAATTTATTACTAAGCAAAGTGAATTCCTATTTACTACAAAAAGAAACATAAAAGAAAAACTCCAGTTACTCTAACATTGTCCAAAACCTTCCTCAACATTGTCCAAAGCTCTTCCCCAAGATTGTCCAAAACCCTCAGTTCTTTAGTCCTGTTAACCTGCACCACTTGTCCAGTCATTCAGAGTTCATTCACATGTGCTCGAAGAGTAGATATCTTCCTTTGGTTGCTCCAGCTCTTCCAAGCAGGCAGTCGAGAGAGTAATGCTGTCTTCACCTTAATGTAGTGTCCTCCTCACTTCAGGGAGTCGAAAGAAACTCCGAAATACAGAAACCATCAAAGTTAATGTATTCGGGCCTAGCTCACAAGGCGTCTCCTGAAATACCTGAATCAAACTCAGTAAGACAAACTCCAGCACAGAGTTCGGATCAACAACCTCTTTCTTTAGCTTTCAGCAAGCACATTCAGCTTACGCTTACTAAAAGCCATAAGTTACCAGCCCAGGCCAATGCCCTGGCCTGAAGCTCCTTGGCCCTCATTGCCTAGCTTCCATCTTTCCTTCCAAAATGGCTGAATTCCTTTCTTTGTTCCTCAAGCCTCTTTATACCTTTTTTCCCCAAGTCCTCCCACCAAGGACTCCTGGGGGGGGAAGTCCTATCAGGCAGGTATGTAAATCAAAGTACGACCCAGCTCTCTATAAAATCTACAAGTCTATAGTTACAGGGGAGTAGCTAGCTCTTTATGAAATGTCTGTATCAATTATTAAAGGCAGAAGGGAGGAAGATAGGCTTCTGGCATCAATCCTAGGAGACAGAACACCCCTCTCTTGTTTTCTGGGGCTGCTTCCTCTTTCCTTGCTCCATATCCAAACCATTTCTCCAATCCCCTTTCACAACATGCCTCAAATCCAAGTGTCATTCCATTTTTCTACGGCCACACCCAGGGACCAGAACTATGAATTCTCACTGAACTTCAGCTCCAAAAGCGCTGATAGGGCACCCGGTCCAACCAGTGACCAGTGGAAACCCTGTATCACTGAAGATAAGACTTTGCTACAGGGGCTGAGTTGAGCCTCCCACCCAGGACTCCAACTCCCAGCTCCAAGGGTTTCTCTACCAACAAGCTCCTTTAAAACAGCAGAGAGTCCCAAGAGACACCAGCAGAGGCAGACCTAATTGCTTTCACCATTCAGAACGGAGATGCTTGTACCCTGAGGATTTCAGTGCCAGATTCAGCCAGGGCTTTGGGGACCTGCTTGTACCTCCCCAGAAGGTGCCAACCAAGAGGCTGACATCTAGATTTCTAGGTTAAATCAGGGAAAAGGAGGATTCATCCTGCCAAGTCTCCCCACTACCACCTTTCCACCAAAGAACCTCTTCTGGAGCAAGATTCCAAAGGCCCAGTCTTTGACTCTGTATTCCCCTTAACTTAAAATTCCACCTGTCTCTGCCTGCTACAAATTGTTCTCTCTGAACCTTCTCCTGCCTCTAAAATACCAACCACTCCCCAGATCATGACTACCTCCAGGAGCCTCCAGTATATGCAAATAGATCTGTTGTTTCTTTATTTGTAGCTCGTGGCCATTTCTCATCCCTGCCTGTTCTGTGTGCACCTCTCGGAGAGGCAAACACAAGTGTTGGTTGTCTGTTTTATGTGCCTCGGGGGCCTTTTTACCCTTGATGGTGCTGCTAAGTATTTTCAGACTGCTACTGCTGCTACTTTGCAGTTTCTTACTGCCTACTGGGCAGTGCCCTGAGCACTGGGGGACAGCATGTGCTGGCTGCCTGATCCAGGTGCCCTCCAGAGTCAGTTGCGTTTGCAGAGAGGGTTTCTGGTCCTTGGCCTCCATCTATCCCTTTCGCGATCCCTCCCTCCCCACTGGAAGATGAGGTCATGGTTTTGCTCATTTGTCTCCTCTGGTGTCTGAGTCAGATTTCCAAAACTGCATTCTGCTACATGGCAGAAATCTGATTCCATCTAAGGCTGCCCAAGGTTAACCAGAAAGTCTGGCCAATATTAGTTTGGCAACAACCTCAAGAAGAGGTACTCTTGGTAATTGAACCTGAAAGTTAGATTTGTGTGACAATTTAAAGTTGGCAAGCACTCCCAAATATATCATCTTATTTCATCTTCAAATGCATTGTCTCCCTTCCCCAGAGTTGGGCTCACAAAAATCTCATCACATCTCTTATGCGCTAGCCCGTGTGCTAGGTGCCAAGATATAGGAGTAAAAAGGATACGGTCCCTTGTCTGAAGCCAGTAGAGAAAAGAAGAGAGGCAGTCCCACTAATAGACAGTGTCAGCATCATGTGTTAATGCTGCAGGAGAGGCCAGCAGAGATTCCAGAGAATGCAGGATTATGTAGCTAGATATTGTAACTGACACAAAAAGAAGATGGTTCCTTTTGTTTTAATGTCTGTTTAAAGTTAATTTCACAGGAAAGGCCAACCTCTGTATATAATTTTGATATTAATCTATCGTCTGTGACAACCTATGTTGAAGTCTGTTAGAAAGAACTCAGAGGATACCATGCTTGCAAGCAGTAAGATAGAATGCCATGACTGATTAGTGATGTCTGCCTTGGCATGGAAGAAGTACTTACTATCAGGATCTAGATTTAACCAGACATAGGTGCAACTCTCTTTCAGTAGAGGATCGCAAGGTAGATTCTGGGGCTTCTGTAATCATCTAGCGAAATATGAAACTCCTAGACTAACCTTTAGGCCTAAACTCAGCTATTGAAGTTATTGAAGGTTTATCTTCTGCAACTGTTATCAGTCTTTTGTAAAAGCACTATGTGCCTACTTGGTGCTGAAGTCCCAGGATTCTCCTTTGCACAGGCAGATGCAAAGGTCCATTCTCTTCACTGCATTTGGGTTTCACCAGTGTCTATGGCCCCAATGCATGGGAATGAAGGAAATAAATTGAGCTAAGTAAGCAGTACTTTTCAAAGACATCATGATCCCTCACATGCTTATGCCTCTTAGGCTATTTAGTACATGAGTTCCATATTGTAGGTCAACTCCAATCAAATGGCAATGACTCCCTGGAGTGATATGGTGAGAAGGACTGCTAAGTTTCTGTCTGATTTTAAGAAAACATTTTTATGACTGAATAGTGATATCTGCCATGAGTAAGAGACTGGTAAATGAAAGCAGCTCTTCCATGCATGTGGCCATTTCCCTTGTTCAGAAGTTGGATCATGGAGCTAATCCATACCATGAGACTACAAGCATGACTTCAAGTATTCTCTTCCCTGCGCATGGCTTAAAGCAGGTGTTCATAAAGTCTTATTCAAACAAATCAGTGAATTCATATAACTTACCTTAGGATGGCTTTCTTATCTCACACACAGTTAGCTTTCACATTGTCCTTAGGGATGACAGGACCATGATTCTTTTTTTTTTTTTTTTTTTTGAGACTAGGTCTTGCTATTTTTGCCCGTGGAACCACAGGCTCTTGTTGCCCGGGGTACCACAGACTCAAGCAGTCCCCAGCCTCAGCTTCCCAGGTAGCTGGGATTACAGGCGCGCACCACCACGCCCAGCTATTTTTTTTGGAACTAGGTCTCGCTACGGGCCCCAGGCGGGACTCGAACCGCGATCCCTAGCCCCTGCCGCTTCATAGGCTGAAGCTTACAAGCACGAGCCACCGTGCCCGGCCAGGACCATGATTCTTGTCGCCAATCCAGGATTGAGGATAAAGAGCCTCGGAAATGTTAACTGGCATGATGGTAGTCACACAACTTCTGAAAATTAGAAGAGGACTAAAAGGGAAGTTGTCCAAATCCCTGGCCAATTTTCTCATCCTTATCAAAAGTCACCTAGAGACATATCTTTCCTGAACCTACTTCTAGAATGTTTGATTAACTTGCCTATTTCCGAACTGGGGTCTCTCAAAGTGGATTCCGGGAGCAAAGGAACATGAAGAGACTTAACCAAGGCCCCCAACTCGTAATGATAGTGCCATCTGAGCAGAAACTGTGCTATATGGCAGCAACTGAGTAACCCCATATGTGACCACTGCCACAAGGAGACAGGAGGTCCATGAGAATAGCTGTGTGGGCGCATATGGAAAAGTCAGACAAGCAAAACTTTCTCAAAGCATGTGGCATAAGTATCCAGTACTTGCCCCCATTTCTCCCCTTTAATCCATAGTTTAAACATTTACAGCTGTGTCCCAAATCTAGAACTTGGCTGATTTTTCAAAGGGCTAAAAATAGACACTCTTACTCCCCACCAAGCAATTCGAGAAGCCATTTCCCTCTCCCTTCTCTTTGCAGACACCCATGAGATCTCCTTTCCTCAAATAAAATCATGATGAAATCCCAGGAAAAGCCATTGCTTGTTTCTCAGAATGACTTTCCTGCAGACAATAGAGGTACTTTGCTTTCCCCAGAAGCACATAAGAGTCACAAATTAATTACACAGCATAATTAGCTCCCTTCTCAAAATCTGTGCAGTGGGCACTTTGCAACAAGAATAGTAATAGTGGACTTCAGATTGCTGCCTTAGTAATGAGGGTTTGTCAGAGGGAAACAGAATTAGTCCAGAGAATGGTTTCATGATAATAAGCTGTGTATAGTCTTTTCTGGAGTGTGGTTAATGTTCACTGATGATACGCAATCTGATTTGGAGAATGAACCAATTTATTACTTTTTATTTTTAGATAGTTTTTCATCTTAGTATGTGATACAAAGATATATTGCCAATTCATCAAACCCATGGATTTATAGACATTCTTGGTGTCAAGCAGAGGTATTATTGCTGTGTAGTATATTACCCTCCAAAATTAACTGTTGACACTATCTCATGGTTTCTGTAGGTCAAGAATTTGGGAGCAATATTCTGACTCAGAGTTTCTCATGAGTTTGTAGTCAAGATGTTAGCCAGAGCTGCAATCTCAGTCAAAGGTTGGACTAGGGTTAGAGATTCTACTTCCTAAATGGCTCCCTCATGTGGCTAGCAAGTCAATGCCAATTGTTGGCAGGAGGGTTTAGATTCTCTTCGGATGGATGGCTCCTATGGTCTGTTTGAACAGTCTCATAACATGGCTGCTGCTTCCTCCATAAAAGCAATTCATAAGAGAACACTAACTTTTATAACCTAGACTTGAAAGTCACATATCATCGCTTCTGCAATAGCCTGCTGGTTGCACACATGAGCTCATGTCAGCATTAATGAGGACAACTCAGAATGGAATTCCAAGGGGTAAGAATCATTGAGAAGATCTGGAAGCTGTGTCCCACAGCAAGGGAGTCATGGTTATGATTGCATTCTCATGAAAGGAAGGAACCTAGGCTACGGAGAGAAGTGATCATCCCCCTAACACATTGCTAGCAAGAGCTAGAATTCTGCCTAACTCTAAATCTTTAACTAATACTAAATCTAAATTTTGGTTTTTCAGACCAAGGGAATGTTAAGTGCAGTGGCCCATGGGAAGAGATGAATGTAAAATCTCCATTTAGGAGAATTTCTTGCAATTTAAAGATTTAAGTTGGTTACTTATCTCTTTTTCTCTTCCTTGCTCTTTCTTCTGATAGTCATCAAAGGAGCCCAAACAGAAAGGCCACCTCCCTATCTAAGGATGATGTTTTTGTTTTAAAGAGGTGTCAAGGAACGACTCCTGCTCAGATTTGCCTGAGATCCAGAATGGCTGGAAAACCACTTCTCATACAGAGCTTGTGCGGGGAGCTAAAATCACCTACCAGTGTGACCCCGGCTATGACATCGTTGGCAGCGACACCCTCACCTGCCAGTGGGACCTCAGCTGGAGCAGCGATCCCCCATTTTGTGAGAAAAGTAAGAGACTTATTTTCTTCCTCAAGGTCAGTAGGTGGCAAATCCCTCCCATGGGGTACCTTCTGCCTAGTGGCAGTTATTTAATGTAGAATCTACCTTCCCTCCTACTCCACCAATTCATTGGTGTTGCTCACAAATGTCACTGTGTAGCTCTAGGGCAGGAATCTCAGAGTCAAATAGTTCCAGTAGGCAGAAGAGAATGTAAATGAGTAAAATAGGGGAGATGTGAGACAATAGGGAGTATATGATCTGTGGTGAATGCTAATGTATGTAGCTTGTATAATGAAAACATCATTCAAATTCAGCTTTTGAATATATCTGTAATAGCCAAGCAAAACGACTAATTTTTGAAGTTCCAGTTCTAAACCTCGATAACAGAGAACAAACTTTATACAGGCTACACCCATCCCAGTTGCCTGGTTCTTTCTGCCTGCTCTCTGGGTCCACTGTGAGCCAAGCATGTATGGTGAAAGCTGAGTCTAGTGTATTGAGAAGGGGTAGGGAAAGGGAGTGCTGTATGTAGTGGTGAAATTGAAAATAATCTCTTCCTGATGACCTGCAAGTTCCATCAATGGATGTCTGCCCTTGAGAAATCTCTTCACTGACAATGGTTGGGGGAAAGGATCCCCAAAGCCAGAGGTCAGAGGAAGGGAGTGCAGAGACAGCAGAATGGCAAGGAGATTATACTGGAGAGGGCAGCCAGCAACTAGAAGACATCAATAGACCCCAAATAAACATAGGCTTATATGGCTGCCCAATACAAAGCTAAGACTACAAACTATCAAACACAACATGCCATTTCCCAGGAACACAGTCCCTCATCTGACAAGTGGACGGACACAGCCACAGAAAGAGAGACCAAGGGACCAATGACCTCGACATAAACTGAAAAAGAACAATGAGATTGGAGACTGAGTGAACACAAGAGGTGTCAGGGGATGGGGGGGGAGGGGGGAGCCATCCCAGTAACCATTTACCTATGTAAGAAATTAAAAGAATTTAGAAAAAAAATTTTTTTAATTTTTTTAATTTTTTATATTTAAAAAAAAAAAGAAAAGAAAAATGTCTCTCCTCATCCCCAGCTATAGCCATTTGCTTTCACCTCCAACATAATAAATTTCTAGTCCACTGGCTTTTTGCTGGGGATCCTTGGTGATATGGCAATAGATCTGTTTAGCATCACCTGAAGCACCAATTTTACAATTATAGATAATAAATGAAATGCAAGCAGGAACAAAGAATGCCAGGGGAGGGTGAGAGGGTTACAAGTAATTCTTGTAAACATCCTAACATCAAAGTAAATTCCTTCTAATTACAGGGAAACATGAGAGAAGTTGTAAAAGACCCACAAAATCAATGATATAAACAAATCTCCTTGTTTCACAAATGCCTGTTGGATGTGTATGTGCATGTGCGTGTGTGTGTAAAGTGCCAGGTATCAGCACCCAAGAGACCCATCACCAACTCATGAACATGATGTGTGTTACCATTATCTAAAACATTTTAAAACTTTGGAGAAGATATAAACTAGCTCCTCTGGGAAGGTTTTCTCACCTGCCTCAAATTTTGCCAAGGAAATGCCCAAATTAGAGCAAATAACTTTGCATCAGTCCCTTCTGTATGGGGGTGTTTGTGCCACATGCCAGATGCCCCACACCCTCCCCATTCAAACCAGAGATCCAAGGTGTACTATATCTTCCCCTTCTGGTGAAGCAAGGCAGCAGTAACTCCTCAGGACAACAAAGTCTCCTCTAGAAGTCCCAGGAATTGTGATTGCCTTTCAGTGGTTAACTCACTTGACATCAAAGATGTATGGTGACTGCAGGTATGGATGTGAAACAGGTGATGGAATCAAGAAATACAAACCCAGATATAAAATAAGTCCTGGGGATGTAATGCATGGCATGGTGACTCTTCTTAGCCGTGTGGTAGAACATATTTCAATCTTTAAAGTTCTCATGACAAGAACAATGGAAACTTTTCAGTAACCAGACTTTTTGTGACCACCATCTCACAAGTGCTTGAAAGTATTGACTCAGACACCTGAAACTAATATGATATTGTAGGTCAAACACACTACTTTTAAAAAATATACATAAATAAATAATGCATATAACCACAAAATTACACAATCCTTCCTTGTAGTACTCAAACAGCAGTAAAGTATTGAGCTAGAGTGAAGATTCTCTGCAATCATGTACTCCAGAGCTGATGCCAGCCTTAAAAGTTCATTCAATATTGTTCCAATTGGAAGCAGGTACAGGTGTGGGTTACCCCACGAGAGAGTGTGTATGTGTGTGTGTGTGTGTCTGCTGGATATAGACAAGTAAAGACAGTCATACAGAGGCTGCAGTAGATGGATGGTCTCACTTATATGTGAGATACAGGGAAAACAAACAAAAGGACAAGAAGAAGTTAAAGCTAACAAACTGACAGCAGAACTAAAACATATGGGGGGGAGGGGAGGGTAAAATCAGGGGAAGAATGAGCACAAAGGACAAGGATGATGGTTTACGGGTGACATGGTGAGAGTAGGACCTGGGGGTACACAACCATGTAAAAGAATATAGATATGTGTGTGATCAATAAAAAAAAAAAACATTTTATCATTGCAGAGAGCAGGTTATACAAAGTGCCTTGTAACTGCTTTTTTTTTTCTTGATTCAGAAACATGGATGCCTTTCCATATCCAATTTCTATTGCCAGCTTCATTCTTTTCTAGTTGGTTTATTGTTGTCCTTTTATCTGTATTGATTTTTTAATTTAAAAAGTAGTGAATTTTTTTTCTATGCTATTCAAGCACACCAAAGAAAGCACTAAGGTCGCCCTCACTTTGCTCTCATTAGTGATTGCTCGTGGATTCTTGCAGTGGCTGTTCCATAATGTTTAACTCTTGCCCTGTCTCTTTCTTTTTGTAATCACTATAACCAGCTGGGCAGCATGCATAGATCTCTGGGCTGTCATCCAAATGTGTCTTTGGTCAGATTCCTAGGTGTGGACTTAAATTCAGGTCTCCTTCACCCTGGCCATCTTAAGATGCACAAGATGCATGATCTTCCAAGAGGGAAAAGAATGAAGTGAGGAAACAAAATTCTAGATTATTCTGTGATTCTGAGCAAACCTGTGATCAGGAGCCCTGACACTGCCCGGTCTGGTCTTCCCTTGTCTGCTAGTTATGTACTGCACTGACCCAGGAGAAGTGGACCACTCCACCCGCTTGATCTCGGACCCGGTGCTGTTGGTGGGAACCACCATCCAGTATACCTGCAACCCGGGCTTCGTGCTTGAGGGGAGTTCTCTGCTCACGTGCTACAGCCGAGAAACCGGCACGCCCATCTGGACATCACGCCTGCCCCACTGTGTCTGTGAGTCTCTTACTGTGTAGTCCAGCTCCCAGTATGTACCAGGATAGGCTCTGTTTCACCATGGGGGGTAGGGGGTAGGGGGATGGATGGATGGATGGATGGATGATGGATGGATGG